>RCUC01163729.1:0-48266 GCA_003697995.1 Taxidea taxus jeffersonii | reverse complement strand
AAGGCTGGCCTAATATGAGAAATTAATTTATCATATTAAAATAAAAGAGAAAAACTGTATGATTATCTTAGTAGATATAGAAAAAGTATGAGACAATCAACACCCTTTAATGATTAATAAGAGATAAATCTCTTAGCAATTAGGAATAGAAAGGAATATTTAACCTGATAAAAAGTATTAACAAAAGACAAACTTTACATTTAGTGGTTAAATATTAAAAATGTTCTTTTCAGGTCATGACAAGACAAAAGAAAGAAAACTGTAATTATTCCCAGTTGATATGGTTGCCCACATAAAAACAAATATATCACAGATAAATTCTGAGAATTAATCTGCTAATCCAATTTGCTGGATTCAAAATTACACAAAATTCAGTTGCATTTCTATATAACGTGAATTGCTAAAAAATGTGACTAAGGATAAAAAGACTTTGCAGCAAAATAATAAAGTAAACAGGATCAAATATTATAAAAGACAAATAAACCCTTTATGGAAAAATTACAAAATCTTATAAAATGATTTTAGTAAGCAGACTTCAAAAATGGAATATAACTATGTCCCATTGGTCTGAGACAAGGTTCATGGCAATGAAAATGGATTATGTGGGCCATATACTTACAGGTAAATGGAATATGGTTATATTTCTCTGTAGAATTTAAGAATATTCAAATGGGCTTAATATACCAATATTACTTTAAGATGTCATTATGAAACAAGACATAGTAAGAATTATTAAATAGTTTATTAAAAAGATTGAGATGAAAACTTCATGACAAAAGAACTAAAATTTCAAGTTATTTTTAGTAACAAAAAATAAGTAATGCTACCATAAAATGCAGTTATAAAAGAGACAATGCATCTAAACCTTTTAGAGAGATGGTACATTTATTAAAGAGTATTAAGTGCACTAAAACCAGGACCCTAAGGCCTGGGATGGAACATTTATGAGGATGTCTAAGTACTTTGAACCCCATGATTATCTGTTAGGAAACTAGGCATGAGTGATAGGAGGATGGACCTTAGCCATCCTGGCATCCCCAGCAGAGGACTGTCTGGGGATCACCGCACTCCATCCATCTAGCAGTTGATTTGCAGTTACAACATCTCAGTGGAGGAAGGATTAAGTTTGTTGTGCTTATTGCACTTGTGCAGAAAGTAGCTTCTGGTCCTTATTTAATCTATGCCTCTAGAATAGCAGAATATGGAGTAGGGTGTGAAAGGTTCACAAAGGTGACATGATAGATGGATTGTTAAAGGAGGACATGTTAAATGAGGCCAGAGAACACATCAGCCAACTCCACTCTTTGGGATGGCCAGAGGATACTCCCTTCTTTAAGACTACATGGGATGAACTAGTAAGGAGGCACTAGTATCATTACTAAGCTCAGTGGTGGCTAACCTTTGTAGGCCAGGACTGAAGGTAGGAGAAAGGCTGCTATGATACTGGGGTCCCATATTTCAGGGGGATGAGAGAGTCTGGGAGAGCAGAGGCCAGATGGCAGCACTTAACTATCAGAAGCAAAGAAGGTGTAATTACTAGAATGGAAGTCCAGAGTGGCAGCAAGCAAGATCCACAGAGATCCGTGGTGATGGCTGATAAGCCATGGAATTTCTAGGGGCAAAACAGATGAGCAGTCAGCAAAAATGCTGATGAACTTACATATCTAAAAATGGCAAAGGGCAAATGAATCAAAGGCTGATATCAGCAGCCACAGTGGAAAATCATGATTCCTTGCCCAGTTCTTAGCTCCAAAGCCCATTTCTTGAAGGGGAGGCAAGGAGCCCTTAAGATTAGGCCCTACAACACCTAACAAGTATTCACAATAGGGATTCCCCAGTCCTTCTCCAAGAGAACCTATAACCATTAACTAGGGAAATACACATGGAGGACATGGGACTATCCTCCTCTTTCCAAGTCAATAGGACACAGAGTCTGAGCTGACACCAGTGCCAGTGGATTCAAAATGCCATCATGGCCCCGTTAGAGTGAAAGCAAATGGAGAACCAGTAATTAATGGTAACTTGGCTCGAGCCTATCCAATAGTCTACAGGGTCTACAGGATCACTTCATGATTATTTTCCTGGTCTTTTTTTTTTTTTTTTTTAAGATTTTATTTGACAGAGTGAGATCACAAGTGGGCAGAGAGGCAGGCAGAGACAGAGAGAGGAGGAAGCAGGCTCCCCACCAAGCAGAGAGCCCAATGTGGGGCTCGATCCCAGGACCCTGAGACCATGACCTGAGCCGAAGGCAGAGGCTTAACCCACTGAGCCACCCAGGCGCCCCGTGGTCTTTGAGTACATAACAGGGATTGCAGCTGGCAAAACCTTCACAGTGATTCCCTGCCTGTGGAGTAAGAGCCAATGTGGTAGAAAAGCCAAGTGGAAGCTCATGAAACTGCTTACTGGCTCCTTGGCCCCTGGGCCAGATAAATAAGAGTAAATCATTCTGATTGAATGGAATGGAAAGGTGCTAACCAAAACTATTTAAAAGATGCATGGCCCTGCTTAATTCTCCAGTGTGGCTTTTTGGAAAAAAAAAACCAAGATAGATCATGACAAATGATGGGGGATTACTGAAAACTTAATTAAGGAATAGCCTCATTTATAACCATTGTGCAGATGAGAGCTTTACTTGCTGGACACAGCTTCTTGTTCTTGGTAGGTAGTTACTCATCTGGCCAATGTGTTGTGTTTTTTTAAATCCTGGTCAGAAAAGAATATTAGAAGCAGTTTGCATTCATGTCAGCAAGGGACATTCAGTTTTACACCAGGACTCTCCCATGTTTGTAGCAAATAGAGTAAAAAGGGGTCTTGTTGATCTACAATATTGGGTGAACAGGGAGTGACAAATGTCCAGGATGCCTTCATAAGACACATGAGCAGCAGAAAGTGGAAGATAAATTCACAACGATTTAAAGACTTGTTACTTTGGTGAAGTTTTAAAAGACCAGTAGTATGGGTCATTCTGAGATATTCTCTCCAAGGTAAAGGACAAGTTATTGTACCTTACACATTCCACCTCTGAAAGAAGGGGTGCAGTATTTTATAAGTCTCTCGCTTTGGGAGATACATGTAGCACACTTGGGGATACTGTTCTGATCCATTTAATGGGTGACTTGGAAAGCTACCAGTTTTGAGTGAAGCTCAGAGCAAGAGAGAGCTCTGCTGAAGTTTTAGTGTATGATACCAGAGGCCTGCTTCTTGGGCCATATACCTGCCCAGATCCCAGGATGGGACAGGGAGGTATTTAGAGCATGGAAGAATTCTTTTGGAGTCTTAGTAAAGCCACAACAGAAACCTCTCAGTGTAGATCACTGCTGTCTGCAGCAGAGAACCATTCCCCATTCAAGAAGCAGCTCTTGGCAATGCTCTGGGCTCTGGGAGAGGATGAATGCCTGGCCATGGGACATCAGGCCATTCTGAAAATGGAAGTGCCATCATGAGCTGGGTATGTCAGATCAAGACCTCAAGTTGGACAGGCATAGCAGCAATCCAGCATATGATAATAAAAAAGCAGCCCAGACCCCATGTCACCAATGTCTCTCTTTTAGCTCATACCTCATATGGAATTCCCTAAGAATAGCTGATAGAAAATTTTTAAAAAATCATGGGTGAATCAGGATATATTAGTGCAAGCTATAAATGGAATCCTTCTAGACTTTAATCCCACTTGGGGGATAGCTCTGCATGATGATGATTATGAGAAATCCTCCTTTTGGGCAGAGGTTTTTTAAAAAATATTTTGTTTAGGGGCGCCTGGGTGGCTCAGTGGGCTAAAGCCTCTGCCTTAGGCTCAGGTCATGATCCCGGGGTCCTGGGATCGAGCCCCGCATTGGGCTCTCTGCTCAGTGGGGAGCCTGCTTCCTCCTCTCTCTGCCTGCCTCTCTGCCTACTTGTGATCTCTGTCAAATAAATAAATAAAATCTTAAAAAAATATATTTTATTTATTTATTTAAAGAGGGAGTGAGAGAGAGAGAGAGCACAAATGCAGAGAGGGAGAGGGAGAAGCACACTCCCCGCTGAGCAGAGAGTAAGACACAGGGCTCCATCCCAGGACCCTGAGACCATGACTTGAGCGGAAGGCAGACATTTAATCGATTGAGCCCCCCCCCGCCCCCCGTGGCCCTGTGGGGAGAGATTTTAAGCAGTATTCCTAGGTCCTCAGGTTGGAGGACAATACTGATGATTTGGCCCAGGGCCTTAGAGGAGCAAGATTGAAAGACAAAAGAAAACGACTTCTGGGGAACAGGCGCTTGAATGAAACTATGAGAGGGGTTAGCAAACACACTCTATGGTGAGCTCTAACAATCACACCCTTGTGTCATTATTTCCTTCCCTTAATGTGCTCTCCCTTAAGAGGGAATTACTCTGAGACACACATCTCAGGATTCTCCAGTGATTTCAGCCCACAGAGACATTTGCTTGATAATATTCCCCTGATCAACTTCCTTCTGCTCATTGATGTTGTTTCCTGGGATTACTTCCCATATAAAGCTCTTGACCTCAAATTTTTTTTTTTTAAGGATTTTATTTATTTATTTGTTAGAGAGAGAGAGAGTGAGCACAGGCAGACAGAGTGGCAGGCAGAGGCAGAGGGAGAAGCAGGCTCCCTGCCAAGCAAGGAGCCCGATGTGGGACTCGATCCCAGGACCCTGAGATCATGACCCGAGCAGAGGGCAGCTGCTTAACCAACTGAGCCACCCAGGCGTCCCACGAATTTTTGTCTCAGTATCTGCTTCTGGGTGAATCAAACAGAGACAATGTTCACACGGAAGTGCTGTTACAGTAAAATAAAATAAATGAAAACTAAATATTGGAAACCAGAAATCCACAGATATTTTAAGAGTTGTTATCCCAAATGAAAATATTAGTGCAAGTATTTAATACTTGATTTCAGATGAATTGGTTTCCATTATGAAACAAAACAGAAATATTCTTCCCAGCTGAAAGATCCAAGTCAACCATAAAATACCAGAACTGACCTGACCATCTTTCCAGTACTTAAGCAGGACTAAACTATGAAAGAAAATTAAAATACTAAATAATTAAACATTTATTTTAAAAAGTTGGTAATTTCTCAATTTTAAATTTACAGTATGATCTCTAACATCTCCTTGTAAGTAACATAATCTCGAACATCACATTATGTTATGCGTTTATACTATAATTCAACAGAGTTTTTAAAAAGTTCCCTCACATTTTTAACCGTTGGGAAACCGTCTAGTAGTGGGTTCTGTGGTTTCCAGCCCCCCTCCCCCCCTGGAAAACCTAGTACTTCTGCTGTGGCGACGCCTTATACTCTTCTAGTAGGTGCTCAGTAAATATTTGTGGAATGAAGACGTTAGTCGTTGGAAAGGAAAATGGTGTTAAAATTACCTTACCGAGAGATCCCAAAGTTCAGTTTTGTAAGAAAATTAACCGGTCTGGGATTCCCGCAGGAGGTGAGGTTCCATTCAACTGATTACAAAGCGCGTCGGGGCGGGGGACTACGACCCCCTACTTACCCCGCCACAGCACAGTCCTCAGGAGGCCACAGGACCCCACCAGCCTGGCCACAGCAGCAGCCTCTTGCGCCTCCGTGAGTGTGGACCGGTTGCCTAGGTAACCCCTGGCGGGGCTTCGCGCAGGGCCTCTTGGGAGGCCGGCTTGTAATTCATTCGTTTTTTAAAAATCTTAGGTATTCACTTTTGCACTTCACTTCGTATTTATTACACATTCCTTTTCACAGATATAGAAGGTGACGATTAGAGACGGCATGTACACTACTCACTTACGTTCACACACATCAAATGGAAGCCTGTCTCCAAAGCCAGTGCCACACCACAGGGCGCTACGCTTGGCAGTCCGTTTGTGGAATTGACAAATAGCCAGTTTCCGCCACAAATATGTGGCAAAGTCCAAGATGTCCAACTTCAGGTGATTTTTTTTTTAAAAGGTGATTTAAAGAAGACTCTCAAAGGGTTAAAATGGATAACAAAGCGATGCAAGGGGAAAAACACCGACACTCGGTGAAGGGCTATCCGATTTGTTTCCAGGAAAACAAGGGCCGAGATAGGCAGAAGAAAAGACCAACTTCGAATGGATCTATCTACAATTCGGCGAACCGCTTCAAAAGAAGCAATTCAGTCGCAAATCCTCCCCCTTTTCCAAAGAGGTGGATCAGATAAAGCCGGAGCCTAAACAAACCGCTCGACTTTTTCTCCGCCCACTTTTTCTCTTGCCCGCAGCAAAAATGGCGCCCTTCGCTTCCTACCTAGGCAGCACGCAGGTTCTGAGAGCCTCTACACGCCCTCTCTATGGTATATCCTGAAGCCCCGCCTCCGACGTGCCTGGGGCGGGGCTTGTCTGCGGGTCCGAAGCGGGGATCAGGAAACACCTGAGTTGTACCGAGTCTCCTGTGTATTTAGTGCCCAAGTGGTGTTTTCTGGCTAGATCCGGTGTCAGAGGTCTGAGGTGTCTTCTCTCCGGGCCTCCTGGGGCAGTCCAGAGGCTGCCGCACCCTGGGCCGCGGCCTGGTGCCCTGTCGTGGGAGCCCCAACTTGCTCTGACCATGCCCGCGGCCGCCGCCCCCATCATCAGCTCCGTCCAGAAGCTGGTTCTGTATGAGACCAGAGCTGTAAGTTCCTGGCGTGGTGGGGCACAGTGGGGCACGCGCCGGGGGACGGTGGGAGCACCCCTCTCCCTGGGTCCCTAATCCCAGCCTTGGGCATGTATCTGAGGGGGCTTCGCCTTGTCATCGCAACCAGGGAACTGCTGCTTTTGCTTGTACACGTTTCCACCTAAAAGCAACGGTTGGGACACACTGGAAACAGGTGCTTGTGGTATCTCCGAAACTCTTCCTGTAGTTCTGAACGAGTTACTGGATACTTCTAAAATAAAACTTTTAGAAAGTCTGTTAACGTTTTGTAGTTCTTGACTTACTGTACAGGCAAGGCTATGAAAAAATATTTTTGACCTTTGGATAGGTAATTTCTGTGTTTTCCTATTCCATGGCATACTAGCCACTATGATTGCGGTTAATGATGTGCACTTTTATTGCTAAAATGCTTGGCTCTATTTGGAAGGAAGACTTATTTTGTTTAAAGACATTAGTTTGGATAGCATTATTTTGCTTTTCACTTGACTTTTGTACAACACTTTTTATTACTTCGAGTGGCCATGTAAACAGTTACAAGTAGAATAAGATCAGTTCTTGTGTTTAGATTCTAGTTCTCAAAGATTTAATGGAAAAAAAAAGATTTAATGGAATAGTGTTCATAGAAGTACATACTTCGTCATTTGTGTGGTTGAAAAATAAAGTATAGCTCTTCTGACTTGGGGTAACAGTGATGTTAGGATCTGTGTTTAAAATTGTACTTCATAGTAATAAGATTTCATATGCCAGAGACATTCCTGTTGCGCTGTAGTGTGTTTTATAAGGCATATTCAATGAAACTTGGGTTGTCTTCCATTAGATAAAGTAGGTACTTAACAGTTTCTTGGTTATAACATGGCTCTTATTGCACATCTGCCTCGGGTCATAATGAGTGGAGAAACATTGTTGACCCTAAATTAATTTTGTTAGCAACTTCATTTGATTAGATCCAGACCACAAGATGAAATTATAATATTCATAGATGTCTTCAGTTGTTCTCTGAGGCAAGTCATACAGAAATATTTTGACATTGAAATAAAACCTGTTTTCTGTACAATGTGCTAGTAAATGTCCTTGTAGGAAACATAAATACTATGCTTAAAACACAGAAACTTAACTCCTTAATAAGCTGAGCATTCATTAGGACTGGCTGAGATGTTAGTGTTATTTCGAAAGCACAACTCGTATTATAGGGCTCTTCTGCTCAGAAACCTTCAATAGCCCCCATTTGAGGGGAGTAGATTCTGAATCTCTTAGTTTGGCATTCAAAGCCTAAGGTGATTTGTCCAAAACCTGTCTGGTCTTATATCTAATTTAATATCAATTCAATAAATATTTACTGAGGATTAACTCTGTGCCTTTATGTGCCTTATTCTGCAGTAAAACTGTATTGCTTTCAGGTCCTTTTACCTACCCAGAGTATTTTCTGCCACTCTTTCTTTGTAAAGTCCCGCTCGTGCTTCTCCTGTCACAACCTGTGGGTCCTCCCAGCACAGATCTGGTACCATGCCTTGCAGACAGTAGGCTTCCAATAGGTGCTGGTTGAGAGTGTCTAACATGAAGAGATGTGTGTTCTAGAACTCAGTTGTTACCCCTCTCAGTCACCTAACGAATGGAAACTACAGCCAGCTTAGAGACGAAAGATGCGTTTATCAGAAGGATGCTGGAGGAGCCATTGCATGGAATCAGTGGAAGAGCCTAACTCCCTAGCTTCTGGAAAGGCAGGAACAAGACAGGAAGGTTAGAGAACCCACTCAGAGTGCTGCCAAAGACTAGATCATAGGTACTAGGAGAAGGAATCTGATTGACTCAGCTGTGATTGGTAATCTGGCCCTGGATGGACAAATCATGTGGTGGGGATGGGATCTGGCAATCCTGACTTTGTTTCCAGGAATGGTTGGGCCAGGGAAACCACCCTGAGAAATGTCTGCTGCATTTAATCTTTGAACCTCAGTTGCCTCATCAGTAGAGTATGTGACTCTTCTTTTTTATATTTTGACTTAAAAATTTAAGCAGAAAGATTTGTTTGAGTAATAAGCTCAAAGCTTAAAGGACATACATAGCTCAGAAAAAAAACCATGAAATTACTGGCAACTAAATAGATCCTAGGAATTAAAAAAAAAACTGTAGCAGGTTTAATTAATGAGAAGAATAGCTAATGCCTATGGAACTTCTATGCCAGCTGCTGGACAATGAACTCTACATATATTTTATTATTTAATCCTCAGAAAACCTTGAAGAAGGAGATCCTGTTACTACTATCACTACTATTCACTATTATTCAGTGAAGAAAAGAATGAAGCAGAGAGAACAGTGCTATTGAGAATGTGGTCTGGTACCTGGTGCCAGGCATAGGTAGTTTGTAACTGGATTGGGACAGATTGGGACATATAGAAACTGAGAATCAGTGATTAGAAACCTTTATGGCTGTTTGACAGAGTAATTGTATTCATGATGAACCAAATAATTTAGAACATTGGGTTTGTAGTTTGTGTGTCTTTGGGTTTTTTGGTTTTGGCTTTTTTATTATGGAAATTTTGAAAAAATACAAAATAAACAGAATAATATAATAAACTCCCACATAACTATCACCAGCTCTGAAATTACCTTTATTTTCTTTTTTTTTAGATTTCTTTATCTTTGAGAGAGAGAGAGAGCACACACTGCAGGGGAAAGGGTCAGAGGGAGAGGATGAGTCTTAAGCAGAGTCCATGCTGGGTGCAGAGTCTGATGTGGGGCTTGATCTCACAACCCCGAGATCACTACCTGAGCTGAAACCAAGAGTTGGACACTCAACCAACTGTGCCAGCCAGGCACCACCCACAAAATTAACTTTATTAGCTGTAACTCGTTCCACTCCCCACCCATCACTTATTTTATAAGTTTCTTTTTCTTTAAAATTTAGGTAAATTGAAAGGCGCAAATCTAAGCTATAGAGTACGGAAAGAAAGTATACATGTATATTAACCACATCCCTGTCCTTCCCCAGAAAGTTGCCTTGTGTCCCTATCCAGTCACTTGCTCCCTTTTCTTTACTAATATTCTTCCTTTTTAACCTTAGATTAAATATGCCTATTGAAAAACTTTCCAGTTTGAGTCTAACTTTTTTTTTTTTTTGCTCAGCATGTCTTTGAAGTTCATCCATTTTGTATCAGTAGTTTGTTCCTTTTTATTATCGAGTAGTAGTCCATCGTATACATATTCCACAGGTGGTTTATCTATTTTCCCAATGGATTTAGTCTGTTTCCAGATTTAGGCTGTTGTCAGGCCAGCTGTGGACAGTCTTGAACAAGTATGTTTGTGGTCGTACGTTTTCATTTCTTTTGGTAAATACCTAAGAATGAAATTGCTAGTCACAGAGGCGATGTTAGGTGGTTACAGCAGCAGGGTATGAAAATCTCCATTGCTCCATGTCCTTGCCATGATTTGGTAGTGTTAGTTTTTTGAGATCTAGGCAATTTTTATATCTTCCTTTGTGAAATGTCAAAGACTTTTGCCCACTTAAAAGTAATGGGGCTGTTTGTCTTTTTATTTTTGATTTTTAGTTTTGTATATAATCTGGAATTAAGCCCTTTGTGATATATGTTTGTGATTATTTTCTTTCAGTCAGTGACTTCCCTACTCCATTTTCTTAATTTTTTTTCAGCATTACTGAGATATAACTGACAAAATTGTAAGATATTTTAAGTGTACAGTGTGATGATCTGGTATATGTATACACTGTGTTAATGATCTTTTGATAAGCTAAAGTTTTTAATTTCAACTAAGTTTAATTTATCAAGTTTTTTTGTGTGTTTATTGTTTTCTGTGTCCTGAGGAATCTTTACCTACTCCCAGAGCACAAATATTTTCCTGTGTTTTCTCTGAAAGATTTATACTTTTAACTTTTACATTTAGGGGTGGGTTTCTTATTAAAATAATTATGGTTAATGTGGTTGTATTACTTATCTATTGTGGTGTAACAAATTACCTAAAACTTAGTGGCTTTAGACAACAATAAATATTTAATATTTCACACAGTTTCAGTAGGTCAGGAATCTGGGGGTGACTTAGCTAAGTGGCTCTGGCTCAGGGTCTCGTGAAGTTGCAGTTAAGATGTCATCCAGGCTACGGTCATCTGAAGGCTTGACTGGGCTGAGGATTTACTTCTAGGATAGCTCACTTCATGTGCTTGGCAGGTTGAGCTGGTTGTTGATTAGAGGCTTCAGTTTCTTACCTCATGGACATTTCCATAGGACTCCCTTACTGTCTTTATGATGTGGTTGCTGGATTTGCCCAGACTGCAGTGCCTTTTTTGACTTAGCCTCGGGATTCGCACTCCATCACTTCCACAGTTTCTGTTGGTTATGCAGGTTAGCTCTGTTTAGTGGGAGAGGACTATGTAAGGGCATGAATACCAGGAGATGAGAATCATTAAGGATTCTTGGAGGCTGGCACCCACTGGGCTTGACATTCCATGCATCAATTGTCCAGTCTCGTTTGTTGAAAAGATCACTCTTTCTTTATTGAATTCCTCTGGTACTCTTGTAAAAAATTAGTCAGATAACTGTGAGTTGATTCTTAAACTCTCTATTTTGTTCGGTTGATCAGTTTATTTTTCTTTATGGCATTACCACCTTGTTTTCATTATTACAGCTTGACAGTAAGTCTTGAAATCAGGAAGTATAAGTTTTCCAAATTTATTCTTTTCCAAAGTTGTTTTGGCTACTCTAGGTCTTAGGGATTTACATAGGAATTTTACAGTCAGCTTTTCCATTTCTAATAAGCCTATTTGGATTGTGACTTGGGTTTCATTGAATTTATAGATCTATTTGGGGAGAACTGAATCTTAGTAACATTGAATCTTTTTTTTTGAAATGATGAGATTATTATTTTAATTGAAATATTTCTATAAATTAAAATTATTAAAAATGAAGATTTATTAATATTTGAATTATTAAGATATTTCACATTTGTGTAATTCAAATTTATATAAAGTGAAATTCCATGCACATGACCTACTACAAGAAGATTTTCTTCTTTTCATTTTTACTTCATACATAGGGCACTTCTTTTCATAAATAAATTTAAGCAAGCAAGCAAACTAACAAGATGAAACCACAAACCTCTATTCTGATAGTAATAGTAGCAGAGAAAAGAGCAGGGAAAGAAAAGAGCATAGCAAACATTGATAAAGGAAAAAGAAAAATAAACTTACCTTTAGGTGATATTATGCTAGAAAAACACTTAAACCATGTGTATAGAGACCATTTTCATTCAGTTAGTTTAGAACACATGGACTTTGCATTACAGATTAAATTTTTTAAAATGTTTGTAATTGGGATTGTCTAAATTTATACATTTTAGGATCATATAATATTGAGTCCTTTAATCCATGGTATATCTATCCATTTTTTAGGTATTTACTTTCTCTTAGCAATATGTTGTAATTTTCAGTATAGAAATTTTACTACTCCTGAGTATTTTATGAGTTTTGATATTTATTGCAAATGGGATTTTAAATTCAATTTAATAATTGCTTGTTACTAGTATACAGAAATTGAGTTAATTTTTATATATTGACCTTATATCCTGAAACTTTGCTAAAGTCATCATGTTGAGAAGCTGGAGCTGGTGTGTTGAGTTAAGAATATGTGGATTATGACCTGCTGAATTGGGGGGCACAAGCCACTCACATGGGGTCAACAGATAGCTCATTCAGCATTGAACTTTCACTTTGGGAAGTGAAACCTACATTTTGGTTGAAGGTACAGTTTCAATACACCTACACAAAGGAGGTGGAGTCACAGGATTTAAAAGTGGCAGGGTGGCAGGGTTGGGAATGGGGAGGGAATGATCTAGGGGAAGGGCAGTCCTTTGTCCTAGTCATAAGTGAGCAGGAGAGAGAGAGCAGGGTAGCAAATACCTATTACTTAAAAGGAAGCAGGAGCAGAGGTCACTAACTTTTTGTGGGCTTGACTTGTAAGTAGTTATTTTTTTATTTTTATTTTTATTTTTATTTTTTTAATTTGTTAGAGAGAGAGAGCAAGCACAGGCAGACAGAGTGGCAGGTAGAGGCAGAGGGAGATGGAGAAGCAGGCTCCCTGCCGAGCAAGGAGCCCGATGTGGGACTTGATCCCAGGACGCTGGGATCATGACCTGAGCCGAAGGCAGCTGCTTAACCAACTGAGCCACCCAGGCGTCCCAGTAGTTATTTTAAAAGGTATGGGAAGAGCAAAGTGGGAAATGATGGTGGGAATCCTAAGCTCAGGTTCTAATCTAAACGTTCACACTCTGGGTGTGAACAGGGTTATTATACTGTAAAATATGTAGGCTTTGACACAAAATAGTTGTTTTTCTTACCACACTCACATATTAGTTCTAATAGGTTTTTTTTTTTTTTTTTTGTAATTTCCTTAGCTTTTCTACACAAAAAATCGTATCATTTAGTGAGAGGAACACCTCTTCCTTCCCAATCTGGTTGCCTTCTATTTTTTTCTTGCCTTCTGGCACTGGCTGGGATCTCTAGTACAAAGTTGAATAGAAGTGGCAAAAACAGACATTTTCTTGTTTTGTTCCTGATCTTATGGGGAAAACCGTTTCACTATTAAATGTGATGTTAGTTGTAGGTTTTCAGAGATTCCCTTTATCAGATTGAGAAAGATACTTTTCTATTCCTAGTTTGCTGATGGTTTTTTAAAATCATGAATAGATATTGAATTTTGTTCCATGTTTTTCTGCATCTGCATATGACATTTCCTTTATTTTCTTAGTGTGGTGGATTACATTAGTTCATTTACAAAGGTTAAAAGAACCTTGTATTTGGGAGATATTTTCTACTCCATCATGCTATGTTATTATTTTTCATATTTTGCTAGATTCTATTTACTGATATTTTGCTAGGGATTTTTATGTTCAGGATATTAGTCTATCATTTTCTTTAAGATCTTTGTCTGATTTTGGTAGAGGTAACTTGGGTCTCATAAAATGAGTTGAGAAGTGTTCCTTCTTTTATTGTGGTTGTATAATACTGATATTATTTCTTTCTTTAAATGTTTGCTAGAATTTACTACTGAAAGTGCTTGGGGTTGCTTTGTGGGACAAAGTTTAATCATCAATTTCTATAGCAGCTATAGGGCTGTGAAGATTTACAGTGGGTCTTGAATCACATTTTTTCTTAGTGGGGAGGGGGAGAGAGAGTTGGAGAGAGAGAATCTTAAGCAGACTCCATGCCCTATGCAGGGCATAGTCTCACAACCCTGAGATCATGACCTGAGCCAAAATCAAGAGTCAGACTCTTAACTGACTGAGCCACCCATTTGCCCCTGGAATCACATTTGATAAATTGTATTTTTCAAGAAATTTGTCTAATTCATCTTAGTTGTTGAATTTATTGGCATTAAGTTGTTCATAATATTCTCTTATTAAACTTTTTAATTTAATTTAATTTTTTTAAAAGATTTTATTTATTTATTTGACACAGAAAGAGAGAGGGCATATGAGCATGAGTAGGGGTAAGGGCAGAGGGAGAGGGAGAAGCAGACTTCCCGCTGAGCAAGGAGACCCACATGGGGCTCAATCCCAGGACCCTGAGTTCATGACCTGAACTGAAGGCAGATGCTTAACTGACTGAGACACCCAGGTGCCCCTCTTATTAAACTTTTGATGTCTCTAGGATTTGTACTAAAACTTCCACTTTTGTTCCTGATATTAGTATTTTGTGTTCTCTCTCATTTTTTATTGGTCCATTTTGCTAGGCATTTATCAATTTTACTACTCTTTTGAAAGAAGAATCTTTTGGCTTGGTTAATTGTCTCTATTGTTGTTTTTTATTTAATTGGTTTCTGTTCTTAGAATTATTATTTTTTTCCTCTTATGGGTTTTGGATTAGTCAGTTGGTCTTTTTCTAACTTTATAAGGTAGAAATTTAGGTCATTGAGATTTTTTTCTTTTCTAATAAAAAGCATTTAAAACGACGAATGTAAATAGAACAAGAGTCAGAAGCCTATGAAAATATTAGTAGCCTGACAACAAATAAAGCAGTATATTCCTATATACAAAAAGTTTTGTAAATCGTTCTGAAAAATAAAACATCCACCAAAAAAGGATAAGGACGTGAATAGGTAATCTGACAAAAAAGAAGTGTGAATATAAAAAGCCAATTCAACTTGCTAATAATTAAGGCAATAAAATGAAAATAGATTCCCATTTTCACCTGTCAGAATGGCAGAGATAAGAGAGATTGACAAAAGTCATTGTTGGCAAGTGTATGAGTCAGAATAAGGGCGTTCTTATTTTGGTTGATGGGAGTGTATTAATTGGTTATGAAAGGATTAGGAGAACAAAAGAACAAAAGAGACAGTGGACAAGATGGGCTGCCTCTTGTCCTGAGCCTTCATTTTGAAGGATAACTGGGCAGAACTGCTCTCAGGTGACGTTCATTGTTACCTGTGTTTGGAGATGGGTTTTAAGGTCTCCGGAGAAGAAGAGGGGTGGGTTGGTAGATAGCATGCAGAAGTTGTAGTTCTGGCTTTGTGAAGGGTCAGCTTCCTCCCAAAAATTCCCTGTTCTCTATGGTGCCCAGACCTTCATGCTGCCCTTCGGCTCCTGTGCTGATGCCCTGACCCTTGTCTGTCCTGTGACCCAGGCTTACAGGTAAACTAAGGTCAGATGCAGCCCTACTGCTCAGACAGTCTAGCGCCACTAAGACTTGCCCACAGCGGGTCTGTCAGCCTGAAGGTGCACTGGATGAAAGTGCAGTTTACCTTAGATGAGTTCCAATTTATAGTCCTTGCTTAACATAGAATGCCCTATGGGTCTTACCATTGCAGTAAGTGATCATTTTCTTTTTCTTTTTCTTTTTTTTTAAGATTTTATTTATTTATTTGAGACAGCATGAGAGAGAGAGAGCACAAGCAGGGGGAGTGGGAGAGGGAGAGGGAGAAGCAGGCTCCTCACTGAGCAGGAAGTTCAATGCAGGGCTCGATCCCAGGACCCTGGGATCATGACCTGAGCTGAAGGCAGCCACTTAACCGACTGAGCCACCCAGGCGCCCCAGTGATCATTTTCTAACAAATCAACATATAGTGGTTGAGTTTAAAATTGGTAGCTGAACAGAGCTGTGGTGGATTTTTGTGTCTGCATGTGTAGGGATGAAGTTGTTGGGATGATCTTTACCTTTGCTAGTTCAAAATCGTTAGTATATGTGTATGTGTGTGTGTTTATTTAATTCCTGCTTTGTTCCAAAGGATTCAAGGAAGTTTCTTCCTCCTCTCCATACCATCATACTAAATACAATAAAATAAGTAAGAACAACATCATGAAGAATTCAGGCTTCATTAGCCCAAATGTTAGCTTTAGTTTGTGTAATGAGGGAACTGGAGAGAACACTGTAAGACACGGTTGGCTAAGGGATTGGAGCAGGAAATCAAAGGATATGGAACAGGAGAGAGAAGCAGAGTGATTATAGCTGATTTAGAAGGTGGGGTTGAAGGTGACCAAGTTTCCACTTATTTCTACGGGGATTTGAAGTTTCTCCATCAGTTAAACCCTGAAGCTGTAAAGAGGGAATCTGGGGGGGCGCCTGGGTGGCTCAGTGGGTTAAGCCTCTGCCTTCAGCTCAGATCATGATCCCAGGGGCCTCTCTCCTCAGCAGGGAGCCTGCTTCCCCCTCTCTCTCTGCCTGCCTCTCTGCCTCCTTGTGATCTCTCTCTCTCTGTGACAAATAAATAAAATCTTTTTTTTTTTTTTTTAAAGAGTGAATCTGGAGACATCCTTTTTGACCCTCAGAGGCTCATTTCTTTCGAGCTGCCTTGCTGATTGTGGGGTTGCTGGAATAGGCGAAGAGGCAGGCCTGTAATACTGTTAGATTGTGCAAAGTAACTTCATGGTGATCTTTAAAAAATAAAATCTTTATTCTGAAAGTTCAAGTGAAGTTTAACATTAATTGAAGCTGTCAGGCAACCTTAAAATTTCCTCTCTTTGAAGAAAGCTCATTTTCTTCCCTCAGATGAAAAGTGAGTGATTAATTAGCCTGTCATTATAAAAGGAGATAATAATGTTAGCAGATACTGAACTTCCTGTTAAATGGATTACCTATTATATTCCATTTGCAGCTGATGTATATATTTTAGAAACACATTCATCTTCATGCTAAGTCACCACCGTTAAAGCCACATGTTGAAATGTTAAGCTTTTTCTTGAAAAGTGATACTTCACTTTCAGAAGAGGGCCAGCTCAGATCATCTTCCATCTTAATGTGTATTTAAATGTGGCTTTCTTGGGGTGTCTTACCTCTTCACCCCCATTCCTGCCAACCCCTGCTCCTCCAGCATATGTACAAACACACACACAAGTGTTTTCCCCAGTGGGTGGTGGGTGGTAGGTAATGGCACATGCGTGTGCCCTCAGGCAGTCCAGCTGGGATGGACTCATTTCCCCAGATCCTGCATCTTCCTCTTCCTTGATGTGTGGCCTCATTTTGGTGGTGTCCCTCCTCTAGTTGCTTCATGGGAAAGGGTTCATGGGCAGTACTTTTTTTGAGCCTGTACATTCTGAAAATGTCCTTATTCCAGCCTCACATTTGATTAACAGATTTAATGTTGAATTAAAGATTGAAATGCATTTTCCCTTAGAATTTTGAAGGCGTGATGTTCCTGTCTTCTGGTGTTGCTGTTGAGAATTTATATTACTCCGTTCTTGATCTTTGGTTTGAAGCCTGTTCTTTTTTTTTTTCTCTTTAGGAGCTTGAGCTATCTTCTTTTTATCTTTAATTTTCTGAAATTTTACACTCCCACTACCAGAGATAAGAGATGCCACAAATTTCCATGCCTTTTGGGAGTTCTGTAGTGTAAACTGGGTTCTTTCTTGACTTCTCCACTGCCCACTTAGGGTTCAGCTTTCTTGGGCATGCTTTTAAGTTTCAAATGATTTTTTTTTTTTTTTTTTTTTTTTGTGGTTGCTATCTCCACTCTTCTCTCTGCCCTTGGGGCTTATGTCTAAAAAAAAAAATGAACATAAAAAACTTTACTGTAGTTTTTAGTAAGGTGTTTGGAAGGAACAGAGGTGTTCACTTCTTCGTCTTTATCTAGAAGACTTTTCATTTGCTTTTCAAACGGCTGTGTTGTGGATTTTGTCCCCACCGTATCACTGAAATTGCCCACAGAACGGCCACTCAAAAGATCCTGTTGTTAGATCCCCTGGCCACTTCCGTGTCCTCATCTTCCTTGACCTCTCAGCAGCATTTTTTGTTTTTATTTTTGTTTTTTCTCTCTTTAGTTTCCTTAAATTTTTTTAAATTTTAAAATTCAATTTCGTTAACATATAGTATATTATTAGTTTCAGGGGTAGAACTGAGTGATTCATCATTTGCATACAACGCCCAGTGCTCATTACATCAAGTGCCCTCCGTAATGCTCATCACCCAGTTACCCCATCCTTCCCCCCGCACCTCTTCAAAAACCTTCAGTTTGTTTCCCAGAGTTCAGAGTCTCTTATGGTTTGCTTCCCTCTCTGTTTTTCTCTTATTTTATTTTTCCTTCCCTCCTCCTACATTCATCTGTTTTGTTTCTTAAATTTGAGTGAAATCGTGTATTTGTCTTTCTCTGCCGACTTTTTTCACTTAGCATAATACTCTCTAGCTCCGTCCGTGTTGTGCAGATGTTAAGATTTCATTCTTTTTGATGGCTGAGTAGTAGTCCATCTTGATCCAATTCATCTGCCAGTGGACATCTGGGCTATCCCCATATTTTCACTATTCTTTGTGGACATTACTGCTGTAAACATTGGAGTGCACGTGCCCCTTTGGATCACTGTTTGTACCCTTCGGATAAATACCTAGTAGTGCAATTACTGGGTCATAGGGTAGTTCTATTTTTAACTTTTTGAGGACCCTCCATACTGTTTTCCAGAGCGGCTGCCCAGTCTCAGCAGCATTTGATGTGGATGTGATGGCTTCTGCCTTTCCCAGATGGTCTCCTCCCTTTGCTTTGATGATTCCATGCTGCCCTGGGGTTTTTTCCAAAAACGCTGGCCATTTTTCTCAGTCTTCCAACCTGGTTCCTTATTTATATCCGGCCTCTGAATAATTTTATAAAGAGTGCTTCAAACTAGTTTTGGGGGGCTCTGTCTCTATCTTCACTCTCCATACTAGGTTTAATCCAGTCCCGGGAGTTTAAAGGCCATGTGGGTGCTGTTGATACACCCTAAGATCTCTCCTCTGAGCTCCAGACTCAGAAGTTCTCACTTGACCTCTTTGGGCATGTTACAACAGAACTCTTGGTTTCCCTTCCAACCTGCCTCCCTGCAGTCCTTCCCTAAATCAGTAAGTGGCACCAGCAGGCTCAAACCAAAGTAAATGGATTGACGACACACTCAGAAAAATTGATGAAAAAGTTGGTGGCCAATTGTCCACCAGAGGGCAGTGCAGGCAAGTGAGTCTATCCACAGCAGGCCGAGCAGGAGCTGTGGTTTTCTTTCCCATCTAACTGGCTCCACATGAGGTCGCTTTTCTCTGCACAAAACAGTTTTAGGATTCTTGGAGCACTTTAGGAGAAAAATGTGGATAGTTACATTTGCTTCCTGTTTCTTTTTTCCCACTCAGATCCGTGGATTTTAGCTGTTGGTTCCTCCCCTTCATGGAGTCTTTGAGAGAGTCTGGCTGGATATGTTCGGTATCTGCCCTCCCATGGGGGTGGTCTGAAGGCCCATAGATTATTGGCCCACTAGTACTCAGGAATCACAACTGTCTTTTTATCACAAGCTGTCAAAGCAGAGTCCTACTGCAATTTCTCTTTCAATTTCCTAGGATCTATTAAAATTCTAGGAATGTCATTCAGGGATTTTGCCTCCCTTAAAGCTGTGATGTTCTTCCTTACTGAGAGATTGACTTACCCAAAGAAGATAGGTAAACCTTGTAGAAAGTTACACAGCAAATTAAATAGGTGGCATTCTTTACCTAATATTTACTCCATGTCTCTGGAACCAAGATACCAACCAGAGGTCAGAGAGTTAGTCCCGGCCTCTCCAGTGCAGGGGCCAGACATCCTAAATAAATTCAGGTAAGGTCTTCAGAAGTCAGTGCTATACATAAAAATGGAAGTGTTTTGGGAGGGAGCAGGCAACGGGAGAAGATGGTTGCAGGTGGAGATGGTAGGTATCACTTGTCTTACCTTGGCGCTGTATGTGGAGTCCTCATGAGAGGTCCTTCAAGGCCAGACTCAGTATCAGGACACCAGCTTGTGGATCGATTGCTCCGAACCTCCCCAGATGAGTTAAGTGAGTGCCTTCCTGTGTTGTCATCACCCAGTTCATCCTTCTATTACGGTGTGCCATTGACGATTGTTAATTTGCATGCTCTTCTCTCCTGAGGACAAAGACTGATTGCTAATAAGATTTGTGCATTCTCCCATTCTGGCTCCATTCTGGTCCTGTACATGTTTTTCTTTCTCTAAAGTACTCTTCTTTTTTCCCCTCTGAGTTTGTATCTCTTTCTAAATTCAGTGACAGAGACTCACTGACATCTTAGAAAGTGAAGGGTTGGGGCGCCTGGGTGGCTCAGTGGGTTAAACCTTTGCCTTCAGCTCAGGTCATGATCTCAGGGTCCTGAGATCGAGCCCTGCTTTGGGCTCTCTGCTCAGCAGGGAGCCTGCTTCCCTTCTCTTTCTGCCTGGCTCTCTGCCTACTTGGGATCTCTCTCTGTCAAGTAAATAAATAAATAAATCTTTTTTAAAAAGTGAAGGGGAGAAAAGGAACTAACAGCCATCAAGAGCCTTCTTTGTGTTGAATACTCGTCACCGTATTAGCTGTTTCATGAGCATTTTCTCGCTTCATCTTATTTCTCGAACAAACACGCCACTGAGCTTCTTCCCCTTCAGGCCCTTGCACTTTCCGTTTCCTCTAGTGGGGACTGTTTTCCTCAAGTCCTCAAGAATGTGGCTCCCTTTTTTGCTAACGATCATGTATAGCTTACAAACCATCCTTCTGAAGTTCATTTTATTGGGTTGGTGACCACCAGCCTCCTCTCAGTGGAGAGTGGGGTCCCAGGCATGGGAATTAGCTGGAGCCATGCCCTGAATTGTCCCCACCCTTCTGGCTGCTCCCCCAGTGCTTCAAGTCCTCGTCACTGCGTATCTCAAGTTAGTTTACTAATTTTTATTAAAATTGCTGTATTTTTATCTCATTATTACTGGTAGTGTCCTTCAAACTGTACCCCTCCTAGGAGATAAGGGATTCCATTTTTTTTGGCTAGCTTTCCTCTTAAGATTGGGCTAATCAATCATCTTTTAATTGAATTTGTGTTTAGTAATTACAGGCACCATCCCTCCCCACCTCCTCCTGACTCCAGGCCTTAGCAGGGGTGGTGCAGGGGCTGGAGTATATGCCCCCAGAACCAGTCATCTTTTATTTATTTATTTATTTAAAAGTTGTTTTTTTTTTTTTTTTTTTAATTTGACAGACAGAGATCACAAGTAGGCAGAGAGGCAGGCAGAGAGAGGGGGGGAAGCAGGCTCCCTGCTGAGCAGAGAGCCTGATGTGGGGCTCGATCCCAGGACCTGAGATCACCACCCGAGCCGAAGGCAGCGGCTTAACCCACTGAGCCACCCAGGCGCCCCACCAGTCATCTTTTAACATATAGTTTAGTTCTGTTTAGCCTGGAGGTCTAGGTCAGAACTTTCTAAATGAATTTATACTTAATAATAAAAAATTCCACCTATTTCTGCTGATCTAGTATTACTATAACGAAGTGCTCATCTTCTGATATACACTAAAATCTTTTAAAAATCTTTCCCATTCTTTAAGGCTCAATTCAAGTCCAGACTTCTCTGACATTTTCTGTACCTCTACCGCTGCACGTTAATCTTTCTTGCTCTGAATTCCCATGGTCTGCATACTTCAGTTTGGCCATTAATTTAGAGAATCTTATTTGTTATTTATTTTGTGTATCTAAGTATTAACTGACCGATGAGATGGTAAGACACCAGTTGATCAGAGCAATGTTTTCTCAGTTTTTGCTATGTTGAAAAAGCACCACTTTTAAAGACATTTTTAGAGCAGAATATCTTTATGTATTTTTCCTAAGGGGTTTCATTTATTTTCTTAAAAGTTACTCTCCTTCTGGGGCGCCTGGGTGGCTCAGTGGATTGAAGCCTTTGCTTCGGCTCAGGTCATGATCCCCGGGTCCTGGGATCATGGATCCCATGGATAGCTGAGTCGGGCTCTCTGCTCAGCGGGGAGCCTGTTTCCTCCTCTCTCTCTGCCTGCCTCTCTGCCTACTTGTGATCTCTGTCTGTCAAATAAATAAATAAATAATCTTAAAAAAAAAAGTTACTCGCCTTCTTTAAGTTTTCTTTAAATTTAAATTAATTAAATTTAAATTAAGTCAAATTCTTTAAATTTAAGATTATTATTTTTAAATATTTTAATTATTAATTTTATTTTTAGTGTTTATTTAAGAAGACTGATGTGCTCAGGTATAATGTACCAAGGAAGTATTCAGAATAGAAAGAATATTAATTATTTCCTGTAGCTTATTTATAAAAAGCCATTTGGGAAACTATACTCCTTTAAATCTAATATAGGACTTTGTGGTTTTTTTATAGTTGCTATATTAAATTAATTTTCCATGTTTTATGGAAAATTTATAAAGATGTATTTGATAAAATTTTAATATTTTCATAGCTATAATTGTCTAAGCATTCCTAATTGTATGTTGAATTTTCTAATTCTTACTAGAGCTGCTTCTTCCTGGCAAAGTTTAAACATCAGTCTTCAATCAGTTAGGTTAATCTCTATACAATTTAATTAAGTTAATCTGACCTGGTTATTGGGTACATTTCAAATACCAGACTGATATTTATCATGACATCACTAAGAATATTTCAATTTTAAAACTGACCTTTTAGAATCAGCCTTTCTTTAATCTGCCAGTTATATTTAACAGAAGTACTTCTTTTCAAAAGTAACCTGACTTTATTACAGTATTTAATTTCAAAAACCAAAGTGGTTATAAAATGTGTATAAGGGAAAGTGCCTTAAAAAAAAACTAATGACATTTCTTTTCATTTGTAGAGATACTTCCTAGTTGGGAGCAATCATGCAGAAACAAAATACCGTGTTTTGAAGATTGATAGGACAGAACCAAAAGATCTGGTCATAATTGACGATAGGGTAAGTATCTTGCAAACCTGAAGACAAACAGTGACTTTTGTTACTGTACAAACAGCTTTTAGTGATATATTTATTTTCCTTTTTTAATCAGGCATCTGACAATTACAGTTATTTTTCATGGTGGCTGGAATTTAAATCTCTAATCTGGTTTCTAGGAATTACTGATGTTACATTCCAAAGTATGCTGGAATTATACTTTGTCCTTCATTGTGATTTGTTTTACAAGGCAAACTGTTTGGATGAGGTAATGAATATATTTTCTTGAAGAAGTGGTATTTTCAGGACTTAATCTAACTCAGTATTGCATGTACAGAAGAGATTATGTATTACTGTGCTTTAATTTGAAGCTACTTGCAGCCAGGGCGGACTTTTGTGTCGCAGACTTTTTATTATGCTGCTAAAAACCATTTCTAGGTGATCTTCTGGTGATTTGCTATGCATGAGAGAAATGTGAGGCTGTTCGTATCCAGTTGTTATATTAGCCAGAGCAGGAATACAGACAAATTCAGGTAACACGAAAACATGATAATGTTAGTCAAAAGTGAAATATAGCATGATGGTATTGAACAATTTTAACTCTTCCACATGAGAGAACCTGACTTACCTTTGTATTGAAGTTCTGTCTGTGAATATCTTTTTTTTTTTTTTTTAAGATTTTATTTATTTATTTGACAGAGAGAGATCACAAGTAGGCAGAGAGGCAGGCAGAAAGAGGAAAGGAAGCAGGCTCTCTGATGAGCAGAGAGGCCCGATGCGGGGCTCGATCCCAGGACCCTGAGATCATGACCTGAGCCGAAGGCAGAGGCTTTAACCCACTGAGCCACCCAGGCGCCCCTGTCTGTGAATATCTTGAATCCGTGCTGATTGCTGGTTTCTCACATATGTTGGTAGCTACAGTTTGCAACCCATTTTCACTAAGTTCTTTGCAAAACTATTTTCTATGTTATAATAATTTTGGATAAATTGTATATTGTGATTTCTAGCACTCTTGGGGATTGTTCTTCATTATCCCCCTGTTATAGGAATTTTTATTAATATAATGTATTGATTCTTGGTTTTACTTGGGGATGGGAACAGTTGATCAGGGATTTCTTTGAGAATCTGAGAATCTGTGGGCCTCATAAAAATACCTTTGTGTATGCATATTCAAAACTTTGCACACAGCTCTAAGAAGTTCACAGATTTCTTGAAATTTGCCTATGATCATTTAATGTATGGTTCAGAAAATAAGTTTTGTGGGTTTTTTAAATTTTTTATTATTTATTTATTTATTTTAAAGATTTTATTTTTTTATTTGTCAGAGAGAGAGCGAACGAGCACAGGCAAACAGAGTGACAGGCAGAGGCAGAGGGAGAAGCAGGCTCCCTGCCGAGCAAGGAGCCCGGATGTGGGACTCGATCCCAGGATGCTGGGATCATGACCTGAGCCGAAGGCAGCTGCTTAACCAACTGAGCCACCCAGGCGTCCCTGTGGGTTTTTTTTTTAAAGAATTTTATTTATTTCTTTGAGAGAGACCGAGAGAGAGCATGAACAAGCAGGGAGGGGCAAAAGGGGAGGAAGAAAGAATGTAAAGCAGATTCTGCACTAATCACAGAACCTGACACAGGGCTCGATCCCATGACCCCTGTAAGATCATGACCTGAGCCAAAACCAAGAATTGGACGCCTAACGGACTGCTCCAAGCAGGTGCCCCAGATGGTGAGGTTTTGACAAAATTTTTGGGTATAGCGACATGTGATCCAGTAACCACCCATAATTGCTAATGTTAAAGAATTTATTGGCTTTTAACATAATAGCTTAGTTGTGCACTATTATGTACTTCTCTGTGAAATAGCTAGTGATTCTTATAGGCAATAAATTATCTAAAGAATAAGCACAACCTTACGGATTAAATTTGCTTATTTTTAGCACGTATATACTCAACAGGAAGTGAGAGAACTTCTTGGCCGCTTGGATTTAGGAAATAGAACAAAGATGGGACAGAAAGGCTCCTCCGGGTTATTTCGAGCTGTTTCAGCATTTGGTGTTGTAGGTAAGAAATATACCTCCTTCTTACTACCTCTTTTTTATTTTTCCTAGATAGACTACTAAAAGACTGCTTTATGTGGTTTTAAAATTGTAACCCATCATCTGTGCCTTTGATTGTTTAAAATTTCATTATCCATCATTCAGATGTCAGATAGCCTTTATATAGCATCTGGTATGTGCTGCTCAGTTTCATATAGGATATGAATAAGTATAAAAGAGGTTTTGGCCTTTAAGAAGTCTGTTGTCTAGCTTGGTGAGGAATGAAAACGTAAAAAATTAGCTCAGACAATGAACATCTGCTTCACAGTCAGACTTGATGTTGATCATTTTAGATACAGTTCTGCTTTGGTTTGAACCTCTCCTTTTGAATTTTACTTAAATTCCATCCTTCCCCCAAATCCGGTAATGATGCCTTTACTTTGTTTATTCACAAAGTCAGGCATGGTTTTGGCTTTTAAGGATTTTGCTGTCTAGCTTAGTGAGATGCCCTACAGTTCTGTGTGAACACCATCTTTCTTTGCGGTGAGTCAGTACACCTGTCTTTTCTGTACTGTGGATCTGTCCCTGGGAGTCTTAGGCTGATTAGGATGAGGGACAAAAATGAATATACACGAGGTAACTCCAAGATGATGGTTAAGAGCCAAGCTGTGTAGTGAAAATTAAATGGGAGTGGAGACTATGTAAGAGGTAGATGACTTGGACCAGGAGTGTCTAGGAAAGATTTCCTGGGCAAAATGAGACTCCAACTGGACCTGAAAGAGGAGTAAGATTTGGATGGATGTGGGGAAGAGGTGAGAGAACCCCAGTAGAGATGATGGCAGAGGCATAGGCGTGAAGACGTCCGTGGGTCCTGGAATGTTGGCACGGAGTTGGGTGAGGCCAGATTGCATGGGGCTTTGGCAGTCAAGCAGAGGGCAGTTTTGTCTCTGTTGCTCTGTTGCCAGAGCCTGATTTTGAGTCTGAGTTTGTTTTTTTTTTTAGGCATTTAACAATATTATCCTTGTATTTTTTTAAACCTGCTAGACTGTATGCAATGTTGACTGATTGGTAGCTATAGATGTTAACAAAATTAATATGGACTCAACTATGCTATATGGTTTCAAATTCTTGCATTTTTCTGATTAGCACTTTCTATTCTGTGACTCTGTATTTGTGAAATCTTTGGTTACGTTCTGCCGTATTTGAAGTTTTTCTCAATGTGCTCTCATAGCTCTTCATATGTGATCCTTTCAGGTCTGTTTTGTGTCTAGGGAAGGTCAAGAATGGTAGGTGGGTTTAGTTCCCTCTTAGAACTGGCCCCTTTTCTACACTTTCTGCTTAGTCTTGACAAGTATGTTGAAGTTACATATTCACCAGATATGTGCTTGTAGATGGATGTCAAGTGAGTTCATGTGTTCAAATTCCATAAATTCTGTAAGTGTTAAGTTTCATTTTAAGTGTTGCATATATTTTAAATTTAAAAAATACAGTAGGTTTAATTTCAGTATTAGTTACTTATTACGTTAAAGTTATTTCTTTAAATGCTGATACTTGGGCTGTCTGGGTGGCTCAGTCGGTTAAGTTGCTACCTTCGACTCACGTCATGATCTCAGGGTCCTGGGATGGAGTCCTGCATTGGGCTCCTTGCTCAGCCTGGAGCCTGCTTCTCCCTCTGCCTGCTCTGCCTGCTGTTCCTCCTGCTTGTGCTTGCTCTCTCTCTTTCTCTTTCTCTCTCTGACAAATAAATAAATAAAATCTTTAAAAAAAAATGCTGACGCTTTATGATAACTTCTTTAGGTGGAAATTTCCTAAGGTGTGTGCAGTATTGAATGCCTCATTAGCCAGGGTTTATTGTCTAAAGTTGAATCTTCCTTAGTGATTAAGAGTAATGA
The DNA here is from genome assembly GCA_003697995.1 of Taxidea taxus jeffersonii. NCBI lineage: Eukaryota > Metazoa > Chordata > Mammalia > Carnivora > Mustelidae > Taxidea > Taxidea taxus. The sequence goes on along the minus strand of RCUC01163729.1, from coordinate 21,587 downwards.
AGTGAAGATCAATTATTGAACTGTTTAAAAATACCTGCCCTTGGGTATTCTGGAGTTGTACTGGGCAGTTTGCTTTTACATTAAATGGCCTCTCGACCATGGTCCTGTTTTGTTTTTATGGTCCTTTAGTCATCCTTCATTGTTCTTGGCATAGTTGCTTCTAGCAGTAGTCTCTGCTTCATTTTAAATCTATGAATAACTAAACTTGTAAAACCAGAAACTTGATTTGTATCAACAGATAATGGTTTGTAACCAGTTATTCAATGTATACACAAGTATTAGTAAACTTTGGGTGAGAGCTGAAGGTGTCTTATTTCTCTGAGAGGTGACATTCTTAGCTGTTGTGGTAGCTGTTTCTCTTATGGTTAGAGGCCTCTTAGGATTGAGACTGTCATTGGATAATGAAGTCACTGAAAGACTGACCTACCAGTAAAGTGACACAATAATGTACTAAGTGTAAGGATTTATTATTTTTATGGAAATGTATTTTATGTATTCTTGTTCAGCCCTGTAAATAAAGCTTAGAATGAGTGAAGAGTAAATAGGGAGTTAATGAAAATCTATGATTTGTCTAGTAAGTATTGTCTTAGAAATAATGAGGGATACCTAGTAGCAAAACACAAAATGCCTATCTTTGAAAAATGTATAGTCTTGTTGTCAGAATAACGTGTATGAGAAATGACTAGAATGGTTGGTTGTCTTCTGTCCCATGGCCAAATATTTTCTCAGTTAACTTTTTTCAGCTGCTTAATTTGTGAATAGTATTTTGTTGGAATGTTTTTAGATTGCTGTCATGCTTCATTTAGTTCACCATTGGTAAGAATCGAGAGTAGTGAGTCTTCCTTATCTGTAGTAATGGACCACATTTTTTCCACCATTTTGTCACAAACCACCAGATGATCCTACTGTACATAACTAGTCTGCAGCTTGGCCACATGTGACACATCACATGTTGCAATTACAAGTTCAGTAATACCCAGATTAGTCTATGCCTGTTCAAGGCAAGTTCATTGGCCATGCACTAAATGTTGTGACAATCTTGGATTGCTCTAAAGTTTCTAAATTCTTAGTTTCAACTTATTTACTTGTCTTTTCATGGGCTTAGTACCATGAAATCATTAGGATCATTGCTATCATTGCTGGGCCCTAGACATGGGAAATTTGTCTACCTTGTCCATTTCTGACCTGCTCCATTGTTATTTGATGGCCAGCAGGAGATTTGGGAAACCACTGAATAAGATCATGAGCATCCCTCCCAAAGTTGTTTTATCTGGTCTTGGGGGTACATGGATGGAGTCAGTGGATGGTTACCTGTAGTCTTTTTCTTTTTTCCTTTTTTTTTTTTTTTTTTAGGGAGAGAAGGGGGTCTTGGGGCAGAGGGAGAGAGAGTCCAGTCCCCATGGGGCCCAATGTGGGGCTCAATCTCACAACCCTAAGATCATGACCTGAGCTGAAATCAGGAGTTGGATGCTCAACCGACTGAGCCACCCAGATGCCCCTGGTTACTTTTAGTCCACTAGACTTAGCTCTGTAACCATCTCAGCCCCTTTAGGTACATAGCTTCAGGTTGATGACCTTTTTCTGCTTATGTCACCTGTCGGAGGATAGTCTTTTCAGTTGCTAGTATATTGGGGGGGTGGTAGAATAAGTATCATTGTAGCAGACTAAGTGATGGACTCCATTATTATTTAAAGCACAACCCTTAGAAATGGACTACAGATCCAAGATAATAATGAAGACAACAAAAACAGAGTGTGAGCCTCAAGCTAGTGAGGGAGCAGTAAGTGTGGTGTTAGAGTGTCACTTTGGTTCTGGAGAGCTCTGTTGTGCAAAGGTCCTATGTACCTTGTGGAGGTTTTTCTTCATGTTTCTCTGCCAAAGTGCTATTCTTCCTGAAGGCTTTTAAGATAATGACTAGCTGGCATGGTGACCCCTGAAACAGGGATATTGCATTCTTCGCTGTTGGTGGGCTGGTGGGGTCCTCTCCAGCCACCAGCACTCCCACTACAACCTCTTACACTGTCCTTTTTTATATACTTTGCTTGGTGTCCATTTCAGATGAAAGAGCCTTCTCTACTTGGAGAGAGGGAAATCATTTTTGCATGATGACTGTTATCTTGGCTTCTTAGAAGTACTCAGTGAAATTGGGGTTAGAAGTTCACAGAATGAAGATGAAAAAACTTATTCTCATTTGAGTGTGTTAAAGTGATGAATGGGCTGACTCCTGAAGTTGTCTGCCGTACTAAAGTCTTTTAATTGTTGGCTAGCTTGGATAGGAACCTTTTAAAAAAGGGAGTGACAATTCCTGTTGGTCATAAAAAGGAAGAAGAAAATAATCTCACTTATAATAAACTGAAGGCATTTGTGTTGGTAGAAGAGTCTCTTTTGTGCAATATATTTTCTTTTCTGTATTCAAATTATGAAGAGAAAAGTAGAATGGTATAAGTAGTCTTGAGCTAAAAACATAAAATTAAAATTCAGTTGGAATGTAGGTTGAGAAATAACTGCAGAGATTTTTTTGTATAAGAAATAAGTATATTGTATCAACATGGACAGGACTGGAAGAGATTATGCTGAGTGAAATAAGTCAAGCAGAGAGAGTCAATTATCATATGGTTTTACTTATTTGTGGAGCTTAAGGAATATCACAGGGGATATGGGGAGATGGAGAGGAGAAGGGAGTTGAGGGAAGTTGGAGGGGGAGATAAACCATGAGAGACTGTGGACTCTGAGAAACAAACTGAGGGTTGTGAAGGGGTGGGGCTGGGGGGTGGGTAATTGGGCCAGCCTGGTGGTGGGTATTGTGGAGGGCACGTATTGCATGGAGCACTGGGTGTGGTACATAAACAGTGAATTCTAGTACACTGAAAAGTAATTAAAAAAAAAAAACAACTAGGTAGTGGGTACATGCAGGTTCACTTCTTAATCCATGTACCTTTATGGTGTGAAAGTATATGTAATAAAAATTCATGTAAAAAGATCATTAAAAACAAGAAATAAGTATAACAAGAATAAAAGGAAAACACATTCATTTTGGAAGTATTTATTATTCCATGATGAGACATGGAAGTTTTTATGCTGCTTCCAAGGGCTTTACTTTTAGAAGTTTTATACTTCCAAAAGGGTAGCTTCTTTCTAACTTGCTTTTAATGAGATTGTCATCAGCTTTTTTACTCCCTATTCCTACGTCCTCTATCTTTAATCAGGGAATTTTTTTTGCTAGTCTCTAAGGCAAAGAAAGGAGAAAAAGAACACTTTGTTGAAAGCAGTTTGTGCTTTGTGAATCTCTAAAATGCAAGTATTTTTCACTATTTTAACGATCTTTTCCTCAGGTTGGCTCATAAAATCCTTGAGGCATCTTTCTCTTATATGTTTTAGCTCATTTATGTTAATATAGTCAATTACTAATTTCCTTTTTTTTTTTTTGTCAACTGAGAATTACAAGGCCTAGACAGTGGGTATTTGTTACTTCTAGAGCAGAAGTTCATAGCTTCAAGATCCTGGCTCAGACTTTATAGAATGTAACATTCTGAGAGAGACAGAGAGAGTGTGCATGTGCACATGAGAGGGTTAGTTTTGAAAGATAGTCATGCTAGATATAAGATTCTTGGTTGACAGGTTTTTTCTTTCAGTGCTTTGAATATGTTATCCCACAGCCTTGTGGCCTCCATTGTTTCTGGTAGGAAGTCAGCTATATGATGGTATCTGACTCATCCTATGAGTGAGCGCAAGTGAGGTCAGTGCCCACCCAGTATTCTTGACCAGTTATGCTGGAGTAGAACCACCACTTTACGAGAAGGAGCTGGGGAGAAGGAAGCCCCTGATCTCAGTGCAGCTTGCTTGGGAATAGAGTTCCAGTATCACAGAGCTGAAGTGGATGAGATATTCTAGTGGCCTGCATCTTCTGAGCAGAAACTGTGGCCTTATAATGAGAAGTGGGGAGAGAAGGGAAAGCACTATCTTCTTGGCTACTCCTGCCAGGAGTAGATACTCTGTCACACTGGACTGGGAGTGGGGTGTCAAAGAGAAGCAGGTTATGATTCAGATACCACACACTTGCTGTTGTTACCAAGGCTCAGTAGATTTTCTTGAATAAATATTTCTCCATTTGCTATATGCTATTAGGACAGTTTCCAGAAACTTTCAAAGTTTTGTTTTATTTTTATAAATTTCACCAGTTATATTAGTTTCACTGGAGAGAGGGTCTGTTGGGCTCCTCATGGTGACATTAAAAAAAAAAAAAGATTTTATTTATTTATTTGACAGTCAGAGATCACAAGTAGGCAGAGAGGCAGGCAGAGAGAGAGAAAGAGAGAGTGGGGGGTGGGAAGCAGGCTCTCCACTGAGCAGGGAGCCCGATGCGGGGCTCCATCCCAGGACCCTAGGATCATGACCTGAGCCAAAGGCAGAGGCTTTAACCCACTGAACCACCCAGGTGCCCCTCATGTTGACATTTTGGAAATGACCCCTACTCCCCAAAGGGAGTTGGTTTTTGCTCCCAAAGCCAAAGTTCTGGGAGCCAGAAATCTGTTAACCAAGACTATAGAGTAATTGGCATGTTGCCGAGAACTTAGTGCTTCTGAACATAACACATACTGTCTTTCTTTAACCACCAAGGTACAACATGTGTACTCCAATGATTTGACATAAAATATATCTTTATAACACTCCAACATTCATAAAAGGCTTAACTATCAGAAATGATACTTGTGGAAGATTGCATGAAGGGTATGCAATTTACTGGATATATTGGTTGCTAAAACCATCTACTTTTCTGGGATCTGGCACCACCTCTTCTTGCCCTATCTAAGTCACCTAGTTATTATATAAATGGCTTTCAGTGCAGTATGATTCTATAGCTTGGCAACCATTAATTAGTCTAGGGCTAGGCACACAACCCAAGTTAGGTCAGTCTAAGTCCTTTCCTAGGAATTCTGGAATTAGACTTGATAAAAAAAAAGTTGTTTCTTCCCAGTGAAGCTTTTGGATATAAAGTCTAGAGCTGTTAGCAGCTGTGTTTCCCAACATATCACCCAGAGAGGTGGAGGAGGCTGGTCTGTGGGGGAGGCTAGTCTATGGAGAGAGACAAGAATGGAGCGCATGTGCAGAGATGCATCTTGACTGGGTGTTTTTCTGAGGCCCAATCCTATTGTTGCCCTTTGGTGTCATGAATCCCCTCAGTATCCTTAATGTAAATTTCTTTTTGAAAAAGCTGGCTCAAGTTGGGTTTTGCCATTAGTAATCAGGAGTCTGTGTAGTTTGTTCTTCCTTTTAAGCAATATATCCCAAAGTATGTTTCTCAGAACATTTATTCATTGGTTAATTATTTCTTTTTTTTAAGAAGAGGATGAGTTACTGTGATCAAATGAATTTAGGGAGGTGCTTAATTTTTATCCCCCATCAAGGTTCACAGTGCATGTTAGCATAGTTCTGTAAGTTTCTGAGAACTTACTTGGTTTTCTGTTTGTTTGTTTGTTTTATTAACATATAATGTATTATTTGTTTCAGGAGTACAGGACTGCGAATCATCAGTCTTACACAATTCACATTCTGTTTGTTTTTATATACTTCTTGCTAGTATATATGTTGACTTATTTTACACATATAATACAATGTTAGCCATTTTTAAGTAGCACAGTAGTGTTAACTATATGTGCCTTGGGCAACAGATCTCTAGGACTGTTTATCTTGTGAAATGAAACTCTATACCTATTAAATAGCAACTCTCCTTAATCTTGTGTATATTTTTGCTTACAGCACCTCAATCCTATTTGGAATGAGACCAACTATAAAAGAATGAATGAAATAAAATTGTTTAGGACAGTATTTTTTAAGTGAGATAAATGTCAGTACAGATATTTCTAGAGATTAATTACAGTATGACTGAAAATTTGTATGGCTATAAATCATAGAAATAAAGTAGGAAATGTGTCAAAAATCTTTTACCTTCTGAATACATACCTAAAAGCATTACTAAGTATAGGAAACATCATCTTTGTCTCTCTTTTTGTGTAGGTTTTGTTAGGTTTTTAGAAGGCTATTATATTGTGTTAATAACTAAAAGGAGGAAGATGGCAGATATTGGCGGTCATGCGATATATAAGATTGAAGATACAAATATGATCTATATACCTAATGATTCTGTACGAATTACTCATCCTGATGAAGCTCGGTATGTAGTGGTAACTACTGTTTACTACTGTTTTTTTTTTTAATGTGGTAGGCCAATTAGAAGATAAAATATACTGGGACTCCTGGGTGGCTCAGTTGGTTAAGCAGCTGCCTTCGGCTCAGGTCATGATCCCAGCGTCCTGGGATCAAGTCCCACATCGGGCTCCTTGCTCGGCAGGGAGCCTGCTTCTCCCTCCTCCTCTGCCTCTGCCTGCCACTGTCTGCCTGTGCTCATTCTCTCTCTGACAAATAAATAAATTAATTAATTAAAAAAAAAAGAAGATAAAATATACTCAAAAGAGTATAGATACTATGTTAAAAATACAAAATACTAGCTCAGAATCCTATAATTTTGTTCAAGGTCTATTATAAACCTTTATTATCACAGGTGATTTAGGTGAAAATCAACAAAAGCTGCTAAAGCCATTATGTGAGATGTTATCATTGAGGAACAGAATATTCAGTCAGTCTCAGCATATACTCCATGAATCACTTTATTTACAAAGAGGAAAAAAAATAGCAAACATAATTACCCAAATGTTCAAACTTATCATCACCAATAATGAGACAAAACTGACATTATTTACCTTTCAATAGGAAGCAGCGGGAAAGACACAAATTACCTGTGTAGCTTTCTTGCTAAAAATACATATATTTTTGTTTTATTCTGCTGTGCTTACCACAGTGAGTGTGGTTACCATCTGTCACCATATGACATTATTATAATATTATTAACTGTATTCCCTGAGCTATGCTGCTCATGCCTGTGACTTATTTTATCACTGGGAGTTTGTACCTCTTAATCCCCTTCACCCATTTCACCAACCCTCCCCTCTGACGATACTTTACTAAAAACATTTAACTTAAATCTAAGCATGAGGAAATAATCAGACAAATCCATCCTTGTGGGGCATTCTGTAAGACAGCTGGCCTGGACTCTTTAAAAATGTCAATGTCATCGAAGACATAAAAAGCCAGAGGTCTGTTCTGGATTATAGAACAGGCATGACAATAAAACGCAATGCATGAATATATGTTGGATCCTGGATTAAAATGTATACGTGCTTGTACAGGTGTGTTTGCACACCCACACACATAGCTGTAAAGGACTTTATTGGGACATTTTGTATATGGATAATATACCAAGTGATATTGAATCAATATTAAATTTTAAGTGTAAAAATGGTATTCTTATTTAGGAGGTTTTGGCTTTTTCATATATTTTTTAAAGATTTTATTTATTTATTTGACAGAGAGAGAGATCACAAGTGGGCAGAGAGGCAGGCATAGAGAGAGAAGGGGAAGCAGGCTCCCTGCTGAGCAGGGAGCCCGATGCAGGGCTGCATCCCAGGACCCTGGGATCATGACCTAAGCTGAAGGCAGAGGCTTAACCCACTGAGCCACCCAGGTGCCTCAAGGTTTTTTTCATATTTATGAGTGAAGAGTCATCATGTCTGCTACTTACTAAAAATGGTCTAGAATAAAATGTAACTTGTGCATTTAAAGAGAGAGAATATATAGGTGTGTGTTTAGGAGAGAGATTTAACAGTGAATTCAGATGAAAGACAGAATGGTATTTATTGTACTGTTTTTTCCTTCCAATTTTTCTGTAGATTTAAGTTTTGGAGGAAAATTATTGGTGCCTTAGGAATTTAAGTTTTGGAGGAAAATTATTGGTGCCTTAGGAATGTGGGAAAAGTGTATTAATACGTTGATAGAGAAAAGAGTAGAATTGATTTATTTTAATATATAAATATGTTTATTATAAACATAAAGGTTAAAAAGGAACAAAGTTAGGCATGCTTATTCTTTTTCTTTTTTTTTATTTCATTATTAATATTTTGTTTTTAGAAAGAGAGAGTTGGAGGGAGGGCAAAGGGAGTTTGCAGTTCTGGATTGAATTCCTCAGTTGTTGTTTTTTTTTTTAAGTATTTTATTTTTAAGTAATCTCTATACCAAACATGGGGCTTGAACTCACAACCCCGAAATCATGAGTTGCATTCTCTACCAGCTGAGCCAGCCAGGTACCCCTGAATTCCTCAGTGTTAATGAGAGCATTTATAAATATAAACATATATGTAAAGCTATAAAAAAGTAATAGTATTGTGTGAATGTAATATGCTTTTTTTTTGTTTATTTGTTTAGGTATCTACGAATATTTCAAAATGTGGACCTATCTAGCAATTTTTACTTTAGGTAAGTTTGAACTTAGTTTTTCTCCTGTCCGTCACTTAAATATTTATATTATTTTCCAGGGTGGAAAAACAGAATCAGAGGACACACTGGTACTTCCTCTATTTTTTTTTTTCCCATGGGCCAAGTAATTTCATCTAAAAGCATAAAGGTATTTCATCCTCTGAAAAATCTAATGTTTGAATATTGAATGGACCAATTTCAGGGGAATTATTCTCACTATAAAAATCATCTTTGTTTCAGGTGGAGTTTTTAATAAAATATTCTTATTTTGCTATTTTTAGTTAGAAAAATGAAATTTGCGGGACGCCTGGGTGGCTCAGTTGGTTAAGCAGCTGCCTTCGGCTCAGGTCATGATCCCAGCATCCTGGGATCGAGTCCCACATCCGGGCTCCTTGCTCGGCAGGGAGCCTGCTTCTCCCTCTGCCTCTGCCTGCCACTCTGTCTGCCTGTGCTCGCTCGCTCTCTCTCTATAACAAATAAATAAATAAAATCTTTAAAAAAAAAAAAAAAAGAAAAATGAAATTTGCATTCAGTTTCTAATACAGAGTTGTAACAACGTCACAGACTGTTTTAGTTAACAATCTAGCAAAATTAGGTAAAAATAAATTCATAAAAGGAAGAATTGTTGCAATACCAACATACTGCTAATGGTCTTTTAAATTAATAGTTTTCCTGAAGAAGAATGCGGCATAGGTAATTATGAAAACATATCCTAAGAAAATAAATTAGGAGAGAAAATATTAATTCTTTCTTATAAAAAGACATTTATAGCTTCACTATTTATGATAGTCCCAAAACCACAAACCAGTCAATGCAGGGACAACTCAAATAGCAGTAACTGAACGATGGGCAAGTAAATTCTAACAGCACATTATGGCAGAGCATTATACCACCACCAATGTGACCAATATGTAGGCCTGGGAGATGTAGTTATTGCGCTAAGTGGAAAGTTCTGTCAGCTGTAATATCCAGACTAAAAACTGAGAACACAAAATAGCATGCTCCAAAAAGGACTTGAGTCCCAAGGACCAAACAAGCCTAAGAGTGTTGTGGCTATTGGTGTTATGCACTGATGGGATACTTTGCGTTATTTACCTTTATTAGTTAACACTTATTTGTGAAATAAAAACAAGTTTACTATATAGAATGGGTTATGTCTTCATTGTTGTAAAACTGAAGGAAGTTCATTATTTTAACAGTAGTCTAGTGGAGGGTTCCTAAAGAAAGAATTTTCACATCCACAGATGTTTATTGAATGTATATTTCCATTGTGTTTATTGTAGTCATCTGCTTTTTTGTCTTTATCACTTAATTTTATGTTTATACCATCTTCAAATTATCACTGAAACTCAGTGGTATCGTTAGAAATGGTCTTCTCCATGAATTCAACTTTGTTTGGGTCCCCATACTGAGTTCTGGGACCAAGTCATCCTATAAGTAAAATTATATGAGAGGATAGAGGTGTTGACCAACCTTATTGTGGTAATCTTGTCACAATACATATCTGTATCTAATCACCGCACTATACACCTTAAACTTATAAGTTATGAGTGTGTGTGTGGTAAAAACATTTAAGACGCACTCTCAACAGATTTCAAGTTACAATTCATTAATGTTAATTACAGTTACCATGCTATGCATTAGATCCCCAGATCTTATTTAACTTAAACCGGGAGCTTGTACCATGCAACCAGCATCTCCCCATTTTTCCCACCCTACCCTTTTCCCATGCCCCAGCCCCTGGCAACTACCATTCTACTTTCTATTTCTGTGAGTTTGGCTTTTTTAGGTTCTTTGTAGAAGTGAAGAACATATGGAAATAATCAGACTTGTTTCACTTAGCATACTATCCTCAAATTCCATCCATGTTGTTCCAAATAGCAGGATTTCCTTCTTTTTTTTTTTTTTTAATGGTTGAGTAATATCGTATACCCATTCATCCATTGCTGGATTTTTAGGATGTTTCCATGTCTTCGCTATTGTGAATTATGCTTGGAGTCAACATGGGCCTACAGATATCTCTTCAAAATGGTGATTTCATTTCTTTTGGCCATATACTCAGAAGTAGGATTGCTGGTTCATATAGTAGTTGTATTTTAAAAATTTTAGGAACCTCCATGGCTACACCAATTTTCATTCCCATCAACAGTGCAACAGGAGAAAAAGGATTCCTTTTTCTCCATAGCTTGGCCAAGACTTGTTTCTTATCTTTTTGATAATAGCCATTGTAGGAAGTATGAGTTGCTGTCTCATTGTGGCTTTAATTTGCATTTCCCTAATGTGATGTTGAACATTTTTTCACATATCTGTTGGCCATTTTCTTTGGAAAAATGTTTATTCAGGTCCTTTGCCCATTTTTAACTGGATTTTGGGGGCGTTTTTGTTTTTGTTTTGTTTTGCTCTTGAGTTTTATGAGTTCCTTATGTATTTTGGATTTTAACCCCTTATCAGATAGATGGTTTATAAATATTTTCTCCCATTACGTAGGTTGCTTTTTTATTTTGTTGATTTTTTTTTTTCTGTGCAGAAGATTTTTAGTTTGCTGTCATCCCACTTGTTTATTTTCGCTTTTGTTGCTTATGTTTTTGGTGTCATATCCATAAAATCTTTGCTAAAACCAATGTCAAAGAGCTTTTCCCCTTTGTCTTATTCTAATGGTTTTATAGTTTTTAAGTCTTAATTTTATATTTAAGTCTTAATCCATCTTGAGTTAATTTTTGTGAATGGTGTAAGATAAGGGTCCAATTCATTCTTTGCAAACTGGGGTATACAGTTTCCCCGCACTATTTATTGAAGAGATTATGCTTTCCCCACATGTCTTCTTGGCTCCCTTGTCAAATAGTTGACTCTGTATGCATTGGTTTATTTCTGGGCTTTCAGTTCTGTTCCACTGATCTATGTGTCTGTTTCTATGCCATGCTACTTTGAATGCTGTAGCTTTGTTAAAAGGTTTGAAATCTGAAAATGCGATGCCTCCATCTTTGTTCTTTCTTAAGATTGCTTTGGCTATTAGTGGTCTTTTGTGGATCCATACAAAGTTTAGGATTGTTTTTTCTATTTCTGTGAAAAATGTCTTTGGAATTTTTATAGGGATCTATATGGATGGCTTTGGATAGTATGGACATTTAAACAATATTAATTCTCTATGTACATGAAGTATCTTTCCATTTATTTGTTTCTTCAGTTTATTTCATCAGCATCTTATAATTTTCGGTGTAAGATCTTTCTCCTCCTTGGTTAAATTTATTCCTATGTATTTTTATTTTTTTGATGCTATTATAAATGTGATTTAAAAATCAATGTCTTAATACAACCTTTATCCCTGAGATTATATGCTAGTAAAATTATTGGCTCCATCTAGCCAATATGGTAAAATTGAATTTCACAGGTGAAACACATTCAATTTCAATCAAATTAGATGATCAAATTAAAGAAGAACTAATAATTGAAATAATATGTGAGTCTCCCGGCAAATCTAAAGAATTCTAGATATCTTCTGAAAGTGTGTAGCTAGAGATATTTTAAAAATTATGTGAAAATTATGTAAATTATGTAAAAAATGTGAAATCAGGATTGTAAGATGGGTTTCTTTTGGCTGCAAGACCAAAATTATATTTCAAAGACTGTTACAACTTTTTGGATGGCTGTTACTCTCCTAAAACATGTTTTATCATAATGGCTTGTATTATTTGCTTATTCCTGTTTTATTATGAAGTCAGTTATGGTACTACCACTAATAATTAATAGAATTATTTTTGTTAATACATAGACCAGAGTGGATATTGTGGATATTGTAACATCTATGGAACTCCATTCAGGTATATATGACAGTGTGACCCCTTTGCACAAGACTGTGAAGTTAGAGTGATTTCACTGGGAAGCAAAAAATGCACTTTGCAAGTCAGTGAATGCATTCGCATTGCATTATATATTTCCAATTGTGCAAATGCCTAGTTCATGCAATAATTTTTTAACTGAAGCATAGTAGACATAAAATATTATTACTAGTGTCAGGTATACAACATAGTGAATTGACAATTCCGTATATTTCTCAGTGCTCACAATGGTAGGTAGAGTCATCTGTCATCATACAACATTATTATGATATTATTGACTATATCCCCTGTGCTGTACTTTTCATCCCTGTGACTTGCTTGTTTTATAACCAGAAGTTTGTACCTCTTAATCTCCTTCACCTCTTTTGCCCATCTGACCATCCCCTCCTCTCGCAACCATCAGTCCTCTGTGAGTCTGTTTCTGGGTTTTTTGTTTGTTTGTTTGTATTGGTTTTTAGATTCCACATATAAGTGAAATGATACAGTATTTGTCTTTCTCTGTCTGATTTATACCACTTAGTATAATGCCCTCTAGGTCTGTCTATGTTTTTGCAAATGGCAAGCACTCATTTCTGCCCCCCCCAAATTAATTGATTAATTAATTATTTTTCAGTGTTCAAGATTCATTGTTTATGTACCACACCCAATGCTAAGAGCTCATTTTTTAATGGCTGAGTAATATTCCACTGTATAAATATACCAGTCTTCTTTATCCATTCATCTACCAGTGGACACTTAGGTTGTTTCCCTATCTGTATCTTGGCTGCTGTAGATAATGCTGCAGTAAACATAGGGGTACATATATCTTTTCAAATTAGTGTTTTTGTTTTCATTGGGTAAATACCCAGAACTGGATTTACTGGATAGTATGCTGGATTGTATAGTATTTCTATTTTTAATTTTCTGAGGATGCAGTGATTTTTAGTTTTCTAATCATATTCATGATTTACTGTATTTTACGGTGTTTATTTGAATAACTTTGCTTCCAAGTAATTGAACAGGTACTAATGTGGTTCACAGTTTTTAATTCCATACAGGAGCCAAGACTGAAATATGTTTTGCTCTTCTAATTCTTAATTAAGTTTCAGTTATGTTCTCAGTTACAGCTATGACTTGTCCCACTCACTTCAGTATAATCTCACTGTCTTGCGAATGCCTCTGGAGATGTTAAAGTCAGAAACAACCCAGCCTCGCCAGGAGAGTTTCGACATCTTTGAAGATGAAGGATTAATTACACAGGGCGGAAGTGGTAGGTGATTTTCAGTACATCTAATGTAGGTTAACATGGCATCTGTGAAATGGCACCTCATTAAATTAACTCCCATTTCCTTCATATTTCTCTGACCCTTATTCCTCTGTGTCCTTATATGAGATTTTGGATATATAAACTTGACCAATTCATTTTTTTTTTTTAAGATTTTATTTATTTGACAGAGAGAGATCACAAGTAGGCAGAGAGGCAGGCAGAGAGAGAGAGAGGGAAGCAGGCTCCCTGCTGAGCAGAGAGCCTGATGCGGGACTCGATCCCAGGACCCTGGGATCATGACCTGAGCCGAAGGCAGTGGCTTAACCCACTGAGCCACCCAGGTGCCCCTGACCAATTCATTTTTATAGATATCATTAATCACAATGTGATTTCATTTGTGGGTCAGCCAGAAAATTGTGTGCTGGCCTTCCCTAGCAAACATTCCTGTATTTTTAGTGGAATACATTTAGGTCTAGACTTTTGGTTAAGTTTGAATGGAGAATTGTTTTTTTCCAATATTGGAGAACACACACCACCACCGTACTTTCTTTCGTAGAGAGTTTTGGAAAAAATTCACCGTGGATTATCTCTTGTGTTCTAGAAATTTACTACAATATCTCTAATTCTTACAAAAACTCTGCTCAGTAGGTATGATGCCGCTTTCAAAGAAATAAAGACTAAGTAGTAAACTGAGGCATAGAGATTAAGATCTTATGGCCAATGTGCCAAGGAACCAAGGCAGCGGGTCAGAGGTGGTTCTTATTTTGATTGGTCCCAGCTTGACCCAGGTGTCCCTATTAGGCCTTGCTGCTTCAGGACCACTGTAGGATCAGTGCAGGACCACGTGTGGCCATCATCCTGGAGATCCTAAGTGAACCAGTCACACAACAGGATTGGTATCTTTATCCCTAGATTTTTGGGTTGGTCTAGAACTTTAAAGCCAGGGGCATTGCTAAAGTGAATGTGGTGAAGGAATCATTTCAGACTTAGAGCAGTTTAGCTGAATTGCATATACTTTGGAAACATAGTAAGTCAATAATGTCTTGGGCACCTTGCCCTGTGCAACCTGCAGAGTAGGCCTGTAATCTAAATTTCTAGCAGGTTTGTCCTTGCAGGACACTCAGAAAGAGTCTGTGCTCTCTTAGCATTTTGCCAAAGGTAACCGTTCACTCTAAGACTTAGAGTGTTACTTAAACTGGATGCCATCTGTAGCATCGCCCTTAATCTACTAGATTGACTATCACTTGTGCTAAGGCCAAACTCAGTGCAACATCCTTACCTCAGAACATCAAGGTCACATAAGTTTGCCCTGGGTTAGACTCCCAAATTGTGACATATAGTGCTAGAGACAGGTGGAAGTCAAAATAATGTGTGCCTGAATATTTGCTTGCATCATGTCTTCTAAATATCCCACTTAGGAATAGAAAAACTAAAAATATTTCTAAATTTGCACTGTATGTCATCTCAAATCTGAATTTGAATGTTTGTTTTGGAATCTGAAGTAAGCCTCTAAAAGCCACTTAATTTTTTACTATCTCTGGAGCAATTCTACGTGACAGATATGAATAACAGTGTGTATTAGGTTGTTATAGGTACTATAACAAATTACCACAAACTAAGGGACTTAAGCTTATACAGATTTACTGTTAGAGAAGTCAGAAGTCAGAATAGGTCTCAGTGGACTAAAATTAGGATGTTGGCAGGGCTGTGTTCCTTTTTTGAGACTGTGCAGACCATTTTCTTGCCATTCCATTTTCTAGAGACTGCCCACATTCCCTGGCTTGGGGCCTCTTCCATCTTCAAAGTCAGCAATGGCCAGCCGAGGCTTTTCCTACATTACATCACTCTGACACTTAGATTCCTGTTTTCTTCTTTCACTTATCAATAATGACCCTGTGATTATAATGGGCCC
This sequence comes from Taxidea taxus jeffersonii, assembly GCA_003697995.1. Classification (NCBI taxonomy): domain Eukaryota; kingdom Metazoa; phylum Chordata; class Mammalia; order Carnivora; family Mustelidae; genus Taxidea; species Taxidea taxus. Next base: position 6,226 of record RCUC01163729.1, on the reverse strand, counting down.
ACCTGGATAATTCAAAATACTCTCCCCATCTCAAGGTCATCTGAGTTAACAGCATTAATTCCATCTGCAAATTTAATTCTTCCTTGGCATGTAACATAAGGTAGTCACATCTTCTGGTGATTAGGACATAACATCTTTTGGGGGACACTATCCTTCTACCACATGGGGGAAACTGATAGAAAACAGAGAGTGAGGGCAGAAGATATAGGGGTAGGTAGAAAAGGAAAATAATACATCTTTTAAAAATTCCCTACCATGTCAGGTAGTATATAAGTCACTTTGCATGTATTATTTAATCTGAACATATCTGTGAAGTGAATAGTAGTATCATCATTTTATAATTCAGAAAATTGAGGTTCAGAGATGTTAAGTAACTTGCCAGAACTCCTAGAGACTGGTAAGTGGCAAAGACAGGACTCTAGTTCTTGTGTGTACTATTCGTGCTCTGTGTAAAGCATTGAAAGGGCAGAGAAGGTTCAATTTTTATGACTCAAACCAAGTGTATTTGTCACAGTATATAAACACTCTTAACATACTATGTTTTGAGAAGAAAAACAGCCTGCTATCCAGAACTGTTACATTCTTTTTTTTTTTTAAGATTTATTTATTTATTTGAGAGAGAGAGAGAGTGAGTTAATGGGCACAAGCAGGGGGAGAGGCAGAGCTAGAGGAAGAGAATTCCTCAAGCAGACTCCCCACTGAGCTCAGAGCCTGGCCCAGGGCTCGATCTCAGGACTCTGAGATCATGACCTGAACTGAAATCAAGAGTTGGACACACAACTGGCTGAGCCACTCCAGCGTCCCACTTTTACAATCTTTTAAGCCATAATCATAAATATGCTTAGTTCTCATTTTGCCCTTTATGTAAGTTTTGTAAAAACTCATTGATGCTTAATAAATGTATCTGGATATGCTAAAATCACCTTTGATGAAATTAATTTCTTTGTATAGAAAAAGCCTGATAGGATAATAACTCCCACTTAACAGAAGTATCAGTAAGGCACCAGGCATGTTCGAAGCACTTTTTGTGCATTACCGTCATTACCGTCTTCACAACAACCACGTGATACAGGTACAGATGAGGAAATGGACACTTAAGATAGCAAAGAACACTCCTGGTCACACTGCCACCCTGCTGATGAGAGGCAGGGCCAGGGTTTGGACCCAGGCACTCGGAACCCCCAGAGCAGCGCTCCCAGCTGCTGCCCGATGCTCTCTCTCGGCCTTAGTCATGTATTTGTCCTTGTGTCCTTAATTTCCCCCTTTTTTACTTTTCTCTTAGGTTAAAAACTCTCACAAATCAGAAAAATGTGTTTATTCTTTTACTTTGTACATCAGCACAGTGTTCTGGGTGATGATATGAGCTATATCCACTGAAAATGACAATGCTCTTAATCAGACATTTTATTTTGAAGTTAAAAACAAAACTTTAGAACTTAAAGATGAGTATAGACCATTTCCTTATATTTCTGGTACTGACTTCTATTTTTCAGGTGTATTTGGGATCTCTAGTGAGCCTTATATGAAGTACGTGTGGAACGGTGAACTTCTGGATATAATTAAAAATGCCGTGCATCGTGACTGGCTGTTGTATATTATTCATGGGTTCTGTGGGCAGTCAAGTATCCTTTCTTAAAAAAAAAAAAAGCTAAGGTATATATTATGAAACTTAAGCTGTATCAATCTGTAGAAGACTGTACAGGAATTATAAGGTTATTCATTACCATTCTCTGCACCCAGCAGGAAAACTTACTGATGATATCAGGAAGTGGAAATACAAAGAGGAATGCAGACCATTTAAACAGATCTCTTACGTACACAGGGAGATAAACAACAGAGAAGAAAATGCTGTGTGCTTAGGAAGTGATATAGGCCATAAGTATCATTCGTACCTAAGAAGAGGGGCAGAATCACTGACAGTGGGGAGGAGAGGGCAGGATCATAGGAAAAGTCATGCTTGGCCTAAGCTCTAAGCAAAAGTCAGACCTGAGCAGGGAGCAAGGAGCAGGGAGAGGGGGAGCAAGCTTCTACGTGGGGAAAGCACCATGAGTGTAGGGGTAGAAAAGTTCGTGGGAGTCTCCTCATGCCTTGGGGTGTAAAATCCTTGGGAGTACAACCTAGTGGGGAGTGGGGTAGCTGGTCACCAGATTGCTTTGGTGGTCAGACTAAGTAAACATTCTGGGTTTGGTGCTTGAACTTCTGAAAAGCTTTTTCAGGAGGGTAACGTAGAGGGGAGTACTTAGGAAGGTTGAGTTGGCAGTTGTTTTCAAGTTGGATTAAATAAAATGAAACCAGAACAGGAGGCATGAGTTTGGAAGAGTTTGCTGTGGTTCAGGCATAATCTAAGAAAGGCCTGGATTGGAAAGGGACATAGACATTAAGTAGATGCAGGATGAAACTTAGGTTAAGCTGATTTTGAGTTCAATTTTATAAATACTTTTTTTCCCCTTTATTGAACTTGTCGCTATGGTTGAAACCTTCCCAGAAAGTGATGTTATGCTACAAGGCTTAGAGAGGCAGTGTATACTTTCTATGAGTAGTATTTAGTTTTTTCCTGTCCCTTTTTGAGATCATGTAGGGCATTTGTACACCTAGCTTGTTTCCCAGTTGATGTTCTTTCTTGTGTCTTGGGTTTTTTAAGACCTATGGTGAAAACTTTAAAGGAGTGGTTGTTTTGAGATCATTGAGTGAGTAAATTTGATTACGCAGATTTAGTACTGGGACATTCGGGAGGAGTGGGATCAAGGGGTAGAGTTGGAAAGGTCAGTCCCAAAGAGCACCTATGGCGCCTTCTTTATGGCACATGAGGGAGAAGAGAAGCTAGATGCTGACACAAAGGAAGTTTAAAATGAGGATGAGTAAGATTTATGCACTGAACTTGCAAGTCAGGCTCATTAATTTATAACAATTTCCAAGCAGTGAGTATTAGTATCTGCTTGGTTTTTTCACCGAATAATGAGATTTGGCCCTGAATTACCTTTTCTGTTGCCAAAAGTGAAATGTACCTGGAAAGAACACAAAGTTTTCACCACCAAGGACACTAAAAAGAATGTGCTACAGTTTCTAAAGGTATTTTCCAAGAGGCAGTTCTAAACTGTTTTGTATCGGCAAGAGCTAACTCAGGGCCAGACCTGTATTAAGCACAGTAAATGTTGGTGTTTTTAAAAATAGCGAATAGCACCATGGATTATAATTTTAAAGCTCATTAGCTTAGATGATGAAACTAGTTTCCTAGTTATCAAGCATTTAATGAATTGCGGAAGTCTTTACAATGATAAAAGGAATTGATGTATAGTCAGTATTTGCTGTAGGACAGGCACGGTTTACACATGTTACCTAAACTAGTCCTCCCAACCAACTCATAAAGTTAGTTACTTTACTAGTACTTACACCACGTTACAGAAGATGAAACTGAGGCTCAGAAAGCTAAATAAGGTGACATAATCAATAAGCTGCATATCGGTTCAATATTTCACAGTGTTTAGTTTTTGTAGTTAGGTGACACATTTGGGGAACTTTTACAGTATTATACATACCCCACTCCCTAAATATGATGTATTGCTTCGTATTTAACCCCCTGTTAAGCAGCACTGCTCTCTTTGAGTGGTATATGATCTCTGAAGACTAAAGAAGGATTAATTGTACCTGTTTACGTCCTTTAGTTGGTGATAAGGAGAGACCAGGTCTTCCCTTGGCCACTAACCCGACACCTTTTTACTGTTTCATCTGAAATGCATGGAAACCACTCCTTAGGGTGGCCTGTTTTTGCTTTAATACCTGCCTCATTTGGAAGAACAGTTAGACCCAATGCTGTTCCATTCTTGGGTGGAACTTTTCAGTGTTCTTTAACCTTCTGCACGAGGTATATTTATTTATTTATTTATTTATTCAAATTTTAAATTTTCTTAATTTCTTTTCAGTGTCCCAGAATTCATTGTTTTTTTTGTTTTTTTTATGCTTTTTTAAAATTTTTATTTTTATTTAAACATATAATGTAACCCCACCACCCTCTCCCCAGAATTCATTGTTTATGCACCACACCCAGTGCTCCATGCAATACGTGCCCTCCATAATACCCGCCACCAGGCTCACCCAACTTTCCACCCCCCGCCCCTTCAAAACCCTCAGAGAAATTAAAAATAGAGCTTCCCTATGACCTTGCAATTGCACTACTGGGTATTTATCCCAAAGATACAGATGTTGTGAAAAGAAGGGCCATCTGTACCTCAGTGTTCATAGCAGCAATGGCCACGGTCACCAAACTGTGGAAAGAACCAAGATGCCCTTCAACGGATGAATGGATAAGGATAAGGAAGATGTGGTCCATATACACTATGGAGTATTATGCCTCCACCCGAAAGGATGAATACCCAACTTTTGTATCAACATAGATAGGACTGGAAGAGATTATGCTGAGTGAAATAAGTCAAGCAAAGAGTCAATTATCATATGTTTTCACTTATTTATGGAGCAAAAGGAATAACACGGAGGACATGGGGAGATGGAGAGGAGAAGGGAGTGGAGGGAAATTGGAGGGGGAGATGAACCATGATTCTCTTGGTGGGGTGTGGCAGTTCGGTATGAATGCTCAAATAACTTTAACTTGATTTCTAAGAGCTGTTGATCTACGGACGACCAGTCTACGTAACTCTAATAGCTAGAAGATCCAGTAAGTTTGCGGGTACCCGCTTTCTCAAAAGAGGCGCGAACTGTGAGGTAAGATGGAGAAGCAATGGCGCTGCTGATATCTTAACCTTTCACATCAGCCTTGCTGACAGAGGCAGCCAAGTGGAATTCTAGAAAGTGGCATTTCTTAGTTTGGGACATGATCAAGAGAATAATTAATGCTCCAGGGTATCTGAAACTTGTGAGGAATGTAACTAGTATACAGACGTTCTGAAAAATCAGCTATCTTAGAGAGATTTATGCATTGCCTTGGGGAGTTGTGACATGTTTCATGTTTTGGAGGCTGAGCCATTTCTATAAGATACGAAAAAATGTAGTGCATATTTAGTGTAGTGACTAAAATAGCAAAGCGCCTCCATTGGAGGAGTAAGGGGAGGGGAGCACTCATTGGAAATGCATCTTTGATGAGAAGACAAAGTAGAGCGAGCAATGGAGATCCCTTCCCCCCCCCCCCCCACTTCTGCTTTAGTTTGGCTCTGAGCAGGCTCCTAGTCTGCTCGGCCCTGGAAGATAACTATGACAGAAGTCCTATCCTTCCATCAGTCATGTCCTCTCCTACAAGAGTTTCATCTCTATTTGCAGTAGACAGCTTGAGTCTTACGCAGATGTGCGATTGAGTGGACAGATTGAGTGAGACATTGGGTTTTAATCCTGGGTTAAAATAGCAACATTGTTCTTAAAATTGTATCAACAGTGAAAATAGTTATGACTGGTGCTCTGAGAAAAATCACAATTTTGCTATGTTACTTATTTTTGAATATTTTACGGATAATTAAGCAGACCTATTATTAATGCCTTTGAAATTATTCTTTGTCATATCCGTCTATACTTTTATAAGCCAAGCTAACTCTAGACCTTTTTTTCCCTTCTGTCCATCAGGCATTATTTGAATCTCACTCTATTGTCCTTTCCTTCCTCCCTGGTCTTCAGAATTGAAGTTTTCTATTCTGCTGGTCTTCCTAACCTCCTGTATAATTTCATGTAATTGTTTTCCTTTTCTCTCCCTCTCTGCCATTTATATCACTCAAGCTGTTCTCTGTCTGCTACTTGTATTATTAGCTATTTAATTTGATTTTTTCCTAGTCTATTCTGGGCTATTTTTAATTGCCTTCCTTTGTTGCATTTTAATGGTTTTCCTTTCCTAATGTGCACATTGAATATTGATCAACATTTACCTCTTTTAAAATGTTCTAAGAAAGGGAATTATAATTTCATTGTATACTTGGAAATTTTTTTCCATTAAAAATTCTAAGAACATAAAATACTTTAAATACCACCTTTCTTTTCAGGGCGATGTTGCAAATGAAGTGGAGACGGAACAGATACTCTGTGATGCTTCTGTGATGTCTTTTACTGCAGGAAGTTACTCTTCTTATGTCCAAGTTAGAGGATCCGTTCCTTTATACTGGTCTCAGGACATTTCAACTATGATGCCTAAACCACCTATTACATGTGCGTGGAGCGGTCTTTTTTTACCTTTAAAATTTTATTATTTGTTTATTTATGTATTTATTTTTTGGAGCAGTCTTTTTTTTTTTTT
>ML110403.1:0-57633 GCA_003697995.1 Taxidea taxus jeffersonii | reverse complement strand
TTCTTTCCTGCTTTGTCGAAGATTAGTTGACCATAGAGTTGAGGGTCTATTTCTGGGCTCTCTATTCTGTTCCATTGATCTATGTGTCTATTTTTGTGCCAGTACCATACTGTCTTGATGATGACAGCTTTGTAATAGAGCTTGAAGTCTGGAATTGTGATGCCACCAGCTTCGCCTTTCTTTTTCAATATTCCTTTGGCTATTCGAGGTCTTTTCTGGTTCCATATAAATTTTGGGATTATTTCTTCTATTTCTTTGAAAAAATTGGATGGGATTTTGATAGGCATTGCATTAAATGTGTCGATAGCTTTAGGTAGCATAGACATTTTCACAATATTTGTTCTTGCAACCCATGAGCATGGAACATTTTTCCATTTCTTTGTGTCTTCCTCAGTTTCTTTCATGAGTACTTTATAGTTTTCTGAGTATAGATTCTCTGCCTCTTTGGTTAGGTTTATTCCTAGGTATCTTATGGTTTTGGGTGTAATTGTAAATGGGATTGACTCCTTAATCTCTCTTTATTCTGTCTTGTTGTTGGTGTAAAGAGATGCAACTGATATCTGTGCATTGATTTTATATCCAGACACTTTACTGAATTCCTGTACAAGCTCTAGCAGTTTTGGAGTGGAGCCTTTTGGGTTTTCCACATATAGTATCATATCATCTGCAAAGAGCGATAGTTTGACTTCTTGTTTGCCGATTTGGATGCCTTTAATTTCTTTTTGTTGTCTGATTGCTGAGGCTAGGACTTCTAGTACTATGTTGAATAGCAGTGGTGATAACGGACATCCCTGCCGTGTTCCTGACCTTAGCGGAAAAGCTCTCAGTTTTTCTCCATTGAGAATGATATTTGTGGTGGGTTTTTCATAGATGGCTTTGATAATATTGAGGTATGTGCTCTCTATCCCTACACTTTGAAGAGTTTTGATCTGGAAGGGATGCTGTACTTTATCAAATGCTTTTTCAGCATCTATTGAGAATATCCTATGGTTCTTGTTCTTTCTTTAGTTAATGTATTGTATCACATTGATTGATTTGTGGATGTTGAACCAACCTTGCAGCCCTGGAATAAATCCCACTTGGTCGTGGTGAATAATCCTTTTAATGTACTGTTGGATCCTATTGGCTAGTATTTTGGTGAGAATTGTTGCATCTGTGTTCATCAAGGATATTGGTCTGTAATTCTCTTTTTTGATGGGATGCTTGTCTGGTTTGGGGATCAAGGTGATGCTGGCCTCATAAAATGAGTTTGGAAGTTTTCCTTCGATTTCTATTTTTTGGAACACTTTCAGGAGAATAGGAATTAATTCTTCTTTAAATGTTTGGTAGAATTTCCCTGGGAAGCCATCTGGCCCTGGGCTTTTGTTTGTTTGGAGATTTTTGATGACTGTTTCAATCTCCTTACTGGTTATGGGCCTATTCAGGTTTTCTATTTCTTCCTGGTTCAGTTTTGGCAGTTTATACGTCTCTAGGAAAGCATCCATTTCTTCCAGATTGTCAAATTTGTTGGCATAGAGTTGCTCATAATATGTTCTTATAATTGTTTGTATTTCTTTGGTGTTAGTTGTGATCTCTCCTCTTTCATTCATGATTTTATTTATTTGGGTCCTTTCTCTTTTCTTTTTGATAAGTCTGGCCAGGGGTTTATCAATCTTATTAATTCTTTCAAAGAACCAGCTCCTAGTTTCGTTGATTTGTTCTATTGTTTTTTTGGTTTCTATTTCATTGATTTCTGCTTTGATCTTTATGATTTCTCTTCTCCTGCTGGGTTTAGGCTTTCTTTGTTGTTCTTTCTCAAGCTCCTTTAGATGTAGGGTTAGGTTGTGTATTTGAGACCTTTCTTGTTTCTTGAGAAAGCCTTGTATCGCTATATATTTTCCTCTCGGGATTGCCTTTGCTGTGTCCCACAGATTTTAAACTGTTGTGTTTTCATTATCATTTGTTTCCATGTTTTTTTTTTTTCAATTCTTCTTTAATTTCCTGGTTGACCCATTCATTCTTTACAAGGATGCTGTTGAGTCTCCATGTACTTGGGTTCTTTCCAAATTCACTCTTCTGATTGAGTTCTAGCTTCAGAGCATTGTGGTCTGAAAAAATGCAGGGAATGATCCCAGTCTTTTGGTACTGGTTGAGACCTGATTTATGACCCAGGATGTGATCTGTTCTGGAGAATGTTCCATGTGCTTTACAGAAGAATGTGTATTCTGTTGCTTTGGGATGGAATGTTCTGAATATATCTGTGATGTCCATCTGCTCCAGTGTGTCATTTAAGACCTTTATTTCCTTGTTGACCTTTTGCTTGGATGATCTGTCCATTTCAGTGAGGGGAGTGTTAAAGTCTCCTATTATTATTGTATTCTTGTCAATGTGTTTCTTTGATTTTGTTATTAATTGGTTTATATAGTTGGCTGCTCCCATGTTAGGGGCATAGATATTTAAAATTGTTAGATCTTCTTGTTGGACAGATCATTTGAGTATGATATAGTGTCCTTCCTTATCTCTTATTATAATCTTTGGCTTAAAATCTAATTGATCTGATATAAGGATTGCCACCCCAGCTTTCTTCTGATGTCCATTAGCATGGTAAATTGTTTTCCATCCCCTCACTTTCAATCTGGAGGTGTCTTCGGGTCTAAAATGAGTTTCTTATAGGCAGCATATTGATGCGTTTCATTTTTTTATCCATTCTGAAACCCTGTGTCTTTTGATTGGGGCATTTAGCCCATTTACATTCAGGGTAACTATTGAGAGATATGAATTTAGTGCCATTGTATTGCCTGTAACGTGGTTGTTACTGCATATTGTCTCCGTTCCTTTCTGATCTACTACTTTTAGGGTCTCTCTTTTCTTAGAGGACCCCTTTCAATATTTCCTGTAGAGCTGGTTTGGTCTTTTCAAATTCTTTCAGTTTTTGTTTGTCCTGGAAGCTTTTTATCTCTCCTTTTCAATAATGACCTAGCTGGATATAGTATTGTTGGCTGCATGTTTTTCTCATTTAGTGCTCTGAATATATCATGCCAGTTCTTCCTGGCCTGCCAGGTCTCTGTGGATAAGTCCGCTGCCACTCTCATATTTTTACCATTGTATGTTACAGACTTCTTGTCCTGGGCTGCTTTCAGGATTTTCTCTTTGTTGATAAGACTTGTAAATTTTACTATTAGATGACAGGGTGTGGACCTATTCTTATTAATTTTGAGGGGATTGTCTGCACCTCCTGGATTTTGATGCTTGTTCCCTTTGCCATATTAGGGAAATTCTCTACAATAATTCTCTCCAATATACCTTCTGCTCCCCTCTCTCTTTCTTCTTCTTCTGGAATCCCAATTATTCTAATGTTGTTTCATCTTATGGTATCACTTATCTCTTGAATTCTCCCCTGGTGGTCCTGTAGTTGTTTGACTCTTTTGCTCAGCTTCTTTATTCTCTGTCATTTGGTCTTCTATATCACTAATTCTTTCTTCTGCCTCATTTATCCTAGCAGTAAGAGTCTCCATTTTTGCTTACACCTCATTAATAGCTTTTTTTATTTCAATTTGGTTAGATTTTAGTTCTTTTTTTCCTCCAGAAAGGGCTTTTATTTCTCTGGACAGGGTTTCTCTAATATCTTCCATGCCTTTTTCGAGTGTGGCTGGAACCTTGAGAATCATCTTCCTGAACTCTAGATCTGACATGTTACCAATGTCTGTATTGATTAGGTCCCTAGCCTTTGGTACTGCCTCTTGTTCTTTTTTTGGTAGTGAGTTTTTCTGCCTTGTCATTTTGTGCAGATAAGAATATATGAAGGAGAAAATGAAATACTAAAAGGGTGGCAAAGACCCCAGGAAAATGTGCTTTAACCAAATCATAAGAAACCCCAAATCATGGGGGGGGGGGAGAAGAAAGGGGGTAAAAAGTTCAGAAATAAAAAAATTTTAAAAAAGAACACAAATAATGAAAAAATATAAAAAAAGAAACTACATAAATATATATTAGACTGGTGACGAAAACAGGGTCACCCACTTAATGTTGGGAGTATTTTGGTCTCTTAGAAGAAACTACCTCCTAAAATTTTAAGGAATGAAAACATAGGGATGCCTGGGTGGCTCATTTGGTTAAGCGGCTGTCTTTGGCTCAGGTCATGATCCCAGCGTCATGGGATCGAGTCCCGCATCGAGTCCCACAAGCTCCTTGCTCGGCAGGGAGTCTGCTTCCTCCTCTCTCTCTGCCTGCCACTCTGTCTGCCTGTGCTCACTCTTTCTGACAAATAAATAAATAAAATCTTAAAAAAAAAAAAGAATGAAAACATGTATAAGGGTAAACACAATGAAGGGATGGAATATGAGTATAAAGATGAAAAAAAATTTTTCTTTTTAAATTTCTAACAAAGGAGTTGATAAGGTAAGTTGGCTGGGAGAAGGAAAAAAAAGAAATTGGAGAGAACTTGCTTGGGCTGGAGACTAGATTAAGCCTGGTGCTAGATTTAGGGTGTGTTTTGATCTATTAGAAGAAGTTGTACCCCAAATTTTTTAGAAGGAAAAAACCTATCTGTATACAAAGAATAAAGTTAGATACAATGAAGGATAAAATATGACTATAATAATGAAGGTTCAAAAAAGATTTTTTTTAAGAAAGGTATTAAGATAAACTAGTTAAAAAACGTTAGAAGAGGAAATGGTAAAAGTTAAAAAAAAATTAGCAGGAGAAAAAAAAAAGTTTTTTAATTAATTAACTTTACAAGGCGAAAGATTCAGGGGAGAAAGCCATGAATTCCATGCTTTGCTTTCTCCTCCTCTGGTATTCTGCTGTTCTCCTTGGTAAGTGAACTTGGCCTTTGCTGAATTTCTTGTTGATCTTCTGGGGGAGGGGCCTGTGGTAGTGATTTTCAAGTGTCTCTGCCCCAGGTGGAATTGCACTGCCCTTACCAGGGGCCGGGCTAAATAATCTGCTCGGGTTCGGGCTAAATAATCTGCTCAGGTTCGCTTTCGGGAGCTTTTGTTCCCAGAACGCTTTCCATAGAGTTCCAGAGGACGGGAATGAAAATGACGGCCTCCTGGGACGCCTGGGTGGCTCAGTTGGTTAAGCGGCTGCCTTCTGCTCAGGTCATGATCCCAGCGTCCTGGGATCGAGTCCCACATCGGGCTCCTTGCTCAGCAGGGAGCCTGCTCCTCCCTCTGCCTCTGCCTGCCTCTCTGTCTGCCTGTGCTCTCTCTCTCTCTAACTAATAAATAAATAAAATATTAAAAAAAAAATTTTTTTTAAATAATAAAAAAAAAGAAAATGGCGGCCTCCCAATCTCCATCCTGGAGTAGCTGAGAGCTCGGGGCCCCACTCTTCAGTGTGCCCTCAGAGAAAAGTGCTCAGTCACTCCCGTCTCCCTGGCCTCCGGCTGCACTCGGAGCTCACCCAGCCTGTGACCAAGCATCTCTGTCTCTGGCACACAGCCCCACCTGGAGTCTCCAAACCCCATAGATCTCTGAGCTCTTCCAGGTCGGAGTCTCCCCGGATGTTGTGGGGACCCCATGCACAGAGCACCAGCCTGTGTCACGGATTATGGTTCAAGGTAACCCCAAGTTGAGAGCTCACTCCTCGGCTCTGTCTCTGAGGCCGGCTTTCCCACTCTAATACCTGTGAGCTCTGTGACAGACACCCCCGATCCTTCTGTGACCCCACAGAACCTGAGGCCATGCTGTCCCCGCGATGTCTTCACCCTGGTTTAGCCTCTGGAGCGATGTCTCTCCATGGAGCAGACTTTTAAAAGTCCTGATTTTGGGCTCCGTTGTTCCGCCACCTGCCGGGAGCTGGACCCTCCCCCTGGGGTCTATCTTCCCATCGCTTTGGGTTCACTTCTCCACTGGTCCTGCCTTTCAGAAAGTGGTCAGTTTTCTGTTTCTAGAATTGTTGTTCTTCTTCTCTTCGATCTCCTATTGGATTTGTAGGTGTTTGGAATGGTTTAATAAGCTATCTAGCTGATCTCCTGCTCCCTGATGTCGTCTCAGCCTGCTACTTCTCCGCCATCTTGACTCCTCCCCTCTTTTCAGTCTTTTTACTTGCATATGGTGCAGTCATGCAGATGGAATATATGGCCTGATTTTTTGCACAAAAAATTAATTGGCATCTTCTGTATTTAAATCTTAAATTATTTGCAATCTCTCAGACTTTGAAAAGTATCTTTTGTTCATGAATATAGTAACAAAGAAATTCTCAGGAGTCTGGATTATGCTTTGGGCCTTAAGGAATAATTGTCCATTGGTTTCTTAGATCCCTTAAATATATTTTATCAGGACTGTGACACCCAATTCATAAAAAATATATTTGCTTAAAGTGGATATGTTCATTAGCAAGAGCAACACAGCAGGAAGAACCAAAAAAAAAAAAAAAAAAAAAAGAAGAAGAAGAAGGGGAAGGGGAAAGAGGAGAAGAAGAAGGAGAAGAAGGAAAAGTAGGCAGAATCAGTGGAATTGGGCTCCATTTTATGCACCAAGTCTTGTGCTTCGACGTGTTCACTTCTTAGTCTGATCTACAGTTAGAAAGTTTTCATTCCCATACTCCCACATGAGAGAAACCCCTTTTGAATATATGACATGATTCAAATGCCTTGCTTACCCAGAGATCTCACTGAAACCAGTGGTGTGATTCCTAATTCAGTGATCCACATTTGAGATGCCTCAATAAGTTCTGGGTAAGAAGGTAAAGAGTCCACAAAGACAACCGCTCTCCTTTTTACGTTGAAGACAGCTACCCATCTCATCTTTGGAGCATTACTTATTTGTACTTTTAAGAAGAACCCTGATGAGCCACTAAAAATACTTAAGTAGTGATCACTGCCAAAGAAGGTTCAAAAGAAGTAGGAATTGTAGTAGGAAAAATTAAAGAAAAAATTATTTGTCTTTTCGATTCTCAGTTGGCTCAGACACATGATGGCTACAGCTCCCTTCCCCACCCCACTTATGGTTTTAAAGACATAGATTGTTTTCTCTTGATTACAGTTTCTAAATGAACTATTCTTTCTTAACTTAACTTGCTAAACCTTCAGAAAAGAATTCTATGTACTTCATATTTGGCCACACCTCAAGTTTATATATCAGCCTCACTCTGAAACAACCTGTAACATTAAAACAAGTCTCATGAGAATTGGATTATACACAAATATGCCAAAATATAGCTACTTATATCTAAGGATACTGTATACACGTTTTTCATTTCCTTCTCTGTAATAGACCTTTCACCTGAAAATTAGAATTTGCACCAAAATTGTTCTCACCAAAACCAAAAGAAGCAATTATTATACCTGACATTTCAAAAACACCATTAAAATGGTGGTGTCCTCTTGCTCTGGTGAGGCCACATTTTCCTGATGGTTCTACTGCATCTTGGTAGTTCCTTCTAGATGTCTCTTACTGGTCCGTTTCCTACAGGGTGCTCTCCTTGGCCCCTTTACTTCTAATCCTGCTTTCTCTCTCTCTCTCTCTTTTCACTTCACAGCTTCAATTCATGAATCTCTCAAATCTATATTTTCAACTGTATCTATGAACTCTGGGCTAAATATCCAGTTGCCACATGGAATTTCTCACTGATCCTCTACCGAAACCACTCATCTGTGACCCCCAACTCTATAAATCGCTCTTCCTCCTGAGCCATACCAGAATCCTAGTAGTCAGGGCCCAAGCTTGGGAACCTGTCAAACCCAGGTTCAGTTTTGTCTCAGCTATTAAGATGTTTGATCCTGGACAAGATATGAACCTATGAAAAAATGAGACAATCCCAGCTACCTCAGATTGCTGTGAGGTTGACTTGAGATAAGTACAAAGAACACAGCCATTAGCATATGATGAATACTAGAGAAGTGGTAATTGTTAGCCTGGATTTCCCCCTTCCCCTCATTTCATTTTGTTCCTAGCCAATTAGTCACCAAATCTTATGGTTTTGCTGGTTTTTGAATTCTATCTCTCATATCCTTTCACACCCCATGTCCCCTGTCACTACCTTGTTAAGGGCCACCATTGTGTTTCACATGGATTATTGCAACAGGCTGAAAATAGGTTTCTCTGCCTGTAGACCCTTCTCTACTTTGCATCTAGAATGCTTCTTAAAAACACAAATGTAGATCTTTCTTCCACTTTAAGATTCTTCAATACCTTTCCATTACCTTTAGATAAAGACCTATTTCCTTCCTGGCTTCTGTGTATCTTCCCTGTCTAGCTCTCTCACCATTCCCCAACACTCTCTGTTCTTTATAATAAGCTGTATTCAGCTCCAGTGCCTGAAACATTATTTCTCTCCCTTCACCCTATGCTTGGGTTTGATTGTCCTAGAAGCTCCGTTTTTTCTTGGTAATTTTGTTACCATAGTTCTAAGTACTATACATTTGAATTACATGTTTACTTGTCAGTGCTTTACCCTCTCCAAGACTGTAAGCACTTTGATCTGGGACAGTGTCTGTCTTATTGGTTAAGAGCTTAATAAATATTGGAGGGGAAAAATAAAGGAGGGAGAAAAGGACGGAAGGAAAAAAACAATGGTCGTTCTAACACATGCACTATTTTGACGTTATTGAATTGAACTGAGTTGCAAATAAATTTTGCCTTGATTTTACATTTACTCTTCCTAATACTATACCTATATTTTTACATGCCTAGAGGTGACACTTGCACATCTTCTATCTCCAATCTCAGCACACTACATAGTCTTGTTTCTCAGCACCCCCATCCCAACAGCCCAGCCAGAATCTGCCTCTTTTCCACAAGCCAGTAAAAGGGATTAATGGGTTTCTGGATATTTCTTATCTGTATAAATTATGTGAGTAGCATGGAGCCCACCCTGACAGAACTATGCTGTGCTCTTTTTGAAGTTGGATTAAGGGCTCACTAAGCAGGGTGTGCCCATTAAATTATAATGTTGTAAAGCTTGAATCCTGGAAATACGTACGGTCGATATTTTGGGTTTTAATAGGATTAGCTCTACTATGAAAGAATTCAAGAACATATGTTATGTTCCTGTAAAACTGTGTGTGTGGGTTGATTTGGTATGAAAAGAGATGAACTGCTTTCCCCTCTATGTCCAAAAAAGATTTGTTTGTTTATACTCTGAGGATTTGAGGAATATACAGAAAATTAGCATCTCAGAAGGTATTTAAATCCGTATTAACCTATAAAACAGTGTTTTCTTCTTCATGTACTTGAAATAAGACATTAAAAATTGTGTCACTCTTGAAAACGCAAAACTGTAGAGTTAATAAAGAGAACTGTGTTTGTTAAGAGGTGGGAACGGGGGAGGCAATGAATAGGTGGAACATAGAGGACTTTTAGAGGGAGTAAAACTAGTGTTTGTGCCCCTACAAGGGTGGACCCGTGTCATTATACATTTGCCAAAACCCATAGATTGTACAACACTGAGAGTGAACCCTAATGTAAACTAGGGACTTTAGATGATAATGATGTGTCAATGTAAGCTCATTAGTTGTAACAAATGTGCCCTCTGGTGGGATGTTGATAGTTGAGGAGGTCATGTGTGTGGACGGGCAGAGGGTAAATGGGAACTGTGTAATTTCTGTTCAATTTTGCTGTGAACCTAAAACTACTCTAAAAAACAGAGCCTGTTAAAAAAAATACTCATTTTACTATCTTTAGTGTGTTTTTTTTTTCCTAAATTGTCCAAATGTTTAAAACTCTGTGATCTATAGAATATACTCTATTGTTAAATATAGCCTCATCAGCAAAGTATATTCATCTATGGAAATGTTTTATGGGAATATTTCACATTTCCAGAAAATTTGAATTGAATCTTTCTTTTTATTTCACAGTGGTTACTTTTTTTCCCCCTAAGTTATTTTTTTCTCCTTTTGTCTTACCAATTTCTTCCTTATATATTGTGGTTGTTTTTTACTTGATTTCTTGGATCAAATGCTTAAGTCATTTATATTTCCATGCTTCTTATTTTTCACAAAATTTAGTTCAAATAAAGGCTCTAGACTTCTTTCTGAGACCTGCTTTGGCTGTATTCATAAGTTTTGATATATAGTGTTCTCACCATTATTCATTTCTTTTTTTTTTTAAGATTTTATTTATTTATTTGACAGAGATCACAAGTAGGCAGAGAGGCAGACAGAGAGAGAGGGAAGCAGGGTCCCCACTGAGCAGAGCCTGATATGGGGCTCGATCCCAGGACCCTGGACCTGGTCCCAGGAAACTAAGCCACCCAGGCACCCCACCGTTACTCATTTCTTAATAGGATGTGTTTCAGTTTTTGAATAATATTTTCGTTCTAGAGTTACTTATGGATTATTTTAAATTTCTAGTTGCTAAGTGCTTATTTGTTTGTTTTGTTGGCTTTATGACAGTTTTTGTTGCATTTTGATCAGAATTTCTAATCCAGTGCATGACCACTTTTGTAAAATATTCATTTAAAAATGTGTATTCATTCTATGCTAGACACAGAGTTTATTTGTGTGCATGTATATGTTATATAAATAAAATATCTTAAGATTCTTTTGAAACATCTGGAATCATTGGGCCTGAAACCCTGTTTGCTGCTGTGCAGGAAACCTGCCCGCAGACACTAGATGGGGAGACGTTAGCTCCTGGGCTCTAGCTAATTGACTGTATATGTACACAAACATATTAACAATCTATAAGCAGTTCCCCTTGTTCATTGTTTAAACACTCAGTCCCCTTATATTTTGTTGATTGAATTGTCAAATGTGTATTATAGTTTCCACTTTGATAATAGCTTGTCAAAGCCTTCTTTCTTTATAAATTGTTTGATACATTTTGATACTTTGTTATTCCATGCATTAAAAACTCACAACTGATGCATCCTGGTGGAATCTGCCCTTCATGAGTGTGCTGGTTGATTGTTTTGGTGCTGAGTTCTTTTATCAGACATTAGTGTTGCAACTTTTTGCTAGCTTTTTACCTGGAATATTGTTACTTCCCACTTCATTCCTATTTTTTCCCCTATAAGTTTATTTTAGTTGAGTTGTTGTCTCTTTTATTATTATTGATTTGGAGCATTCATATCTTATAGTAGCCAAATAAAACATTTACCATATTTGATCTTATTTAGGCTTTCTATCTTTATCTTTTATTCCTCATGGTTTCTTATTTTGTTTAGTCTTCCCTTTTTCTAATTTTGATAGTTTGATCACATTTGGCTTGTGTAAAGGCCACAAACTGGTGGCCCTTAGGACACACAACAGCACACTTGTATTGCTTGGCCTGCACACTGCTTAAACGTTTTTTAAAAAATATTTGCCAACTTTTTAAAAATTATGTATTTGTGTATGGATATTTTTTGGAACTGACTGAGAGGAAGTTGGGTTGAATATACATTTAGTTTGGATTTGGAGGCTATATTTATGTGGCTTATGTTCCCTTCTGTGTAAGTTGAGTTCTTGCCAGCCATCCCTGTGGAGGCTTGGCTTCCAAGAAGTTCCTACAGCCCACTGGGCTGACTCTATCCCTTTCTAGGCAAGAAAGGGTACAGCTCTTCAAAATGATCGATTGGGGTTAGGAGGAAGAGAAGTGGGTGGTAAGGGGTGGTAAGATGTGTGTGTGTGTGTGTGTTTGAAATTGAGCAAAGGAGGCCTAGTTTGTCAGTAGAGTTTGACAGGCAACAACAACACATCTGTCAGGAGTTTAGTGCTCATACTGAGTTTGTTAGAGAATGTAATTCCTCAGTGCCTGGGTGGCTCAGTTGGTTAAGCGTCTGCCTTCAGTTCAGGTCATGATCCCAGGGTCCTGGGATGGAGTCCTGCATCAGGCTCTGCTCAGTGGGGAGCCTGCTTTTCCCTTTCACTATCTCTCTCTCTCTCTCTCTCAAATAAATAAATAAAGTCTGTTAAAAAAGAAAAAAGAGGACTGCCTGGGTGGCTCAGTTGGTTGAGCAACTGCCTTCAGCTCAGGTCATGATCCTAGAACCCTGGGATCCAGCCACACATTGGGCTCCTTGCTCTGCAGGGGATCCTGCTTCTCCCTCTCCCTCTGCCTGCTGCTCCCCCTGCTTGTGTTCTCTCTCTCTCTGTGTCAAATAAATAAAATCTTTGAAAGGAAGGAAGGAAGGAAGGAAGGAAGGAAGGAAGGAAGGAAGGAAGGAAGGAGAAAAGAAAGAAGACTGTAACTGTCATGTTCTTTCCCACTACTTGGACTTTTCTTCTTACTTTCCTACCCTTCCCCCACTTTGGAATATATAAATAAATAATTGGGGTAACAGCACTGGAGGATAGTTGTATTAACCTACTGTACTTTAGAAAGGAATGAGATTATAAAGAAAGTTTCCTAAGAGTGCAGAGCATTTGGCATAATGGTTTGTTCAAAGTATTTGATTATATATGCTTATGCTATATATGTATACATAAGCATACATATCATGCTTATACACATATGTAATACATAAGCATATATAGAAATCTAAATAAATAAAATGATTATGGTTTTATATTTAAAGTGGAATTTCTGGTAGATAGCAGACAGTTGGGTCTTGCTTTTTTATCCAATGAAAATCTTGTCTTTTGATTTTGATGTTTAGACCTTTTGAATTTAATGGAAATCGTTGATAGATGTAAAGTACCATCCTGCTGGTTGTGTTCTATTTGTGCCTTCTGTTCTTTTCTCTCTTTTTCTTCTTTTTAGGTTTAGTATTTATTTATTTTATCCTTTTTAAAATTTAAATTCAATTAATTAGCATAATAAAACATTATTGATTTCAGAGGTAAAAGTCAGTGATTCATCAGTCTTATATAATACCCAGTGCTCATTGCACCACGTGTCCTTAATGCCCATCACCTAGTGTTTCCCTTTTATCTTAATGGAGATTACAGTGTTAACATTTCCCTAATTTCCCAAGTTAGCAACCTCTGAGTCCCCCTTAGTTCTTCCCTCTTCCTCATTCTTATTTAACCCTTCTGCTTTCTAAATATTTCTCAAATTCTTCATCTTTTTGCTATCCCTTCTACCACTTTTCTGTCTGGCTATCACATCAGGTTTAAGCCCAAGATTTCCAGCCTTTTTCTCATCCCTCATAGCCCCACCCCGAAAACACACACCCAGAGGAAGGTACTTCTCAGATTGGCTTTCCAGCACTCATTGTGTAACTATGTTTTTGGACTCTTTACAGTGTTTTGTAATGGTCTGTTTACCTGTCTATACCTATATGCTGCCTTCCCTACACTTTGAGATCCCTAAGGATAGTGATTGTATCATGCAATCAGTTGCCCAATAAATATGATCAATTCCATTGTTCATGGTAGTTATGTTCTATGAAATCATTGAGAACATTGAAGTAGAAAATACTGAACTGTTGCTTCTAAGGAAGTAATCTGGTCACATTTTCATCAACAAATCCATGTATCACTTTCTGTGTGTTCCTGTTTAAAGACACCTTACTTAATATATGTTGTTAACTCACCAACATTGAATTCCCAGCCAAGAGCACTATACTGTGTCACTGAACAAAGCTTATATGACACATTTTCTCTGTAAGGCACATTACAATCTTCTTGAACTTAGTAGCACTATGCTTGGGAGCTGTTTTAAACAGCAAAATCACATACACACACACAAAAAGCCAATATATGAAAAAATTTGGCACTAACTAGACTATGAAAATGATGCTTATTTACTGTATGAGACCTGAAATAAGAAGACAGGGTGTTGCCTTGTTCAACCTCAGCTGAGAACATGTGTCTTCAGCCACTCAAATACTGCTCTGTGCATGTCCATAAATGACTACAAAAACACCGCGAGTATTGATTTTGAGGTTACAAATAAATTTTAGTGAGTAAACAAATTCACAAATAAAGAATCTGTGAATAATGGCTATGGATTGTATTTCATTTTTTCATTCTGTTCTAGGTCTTGGGATGTCAAGATGAATGAGTGTAAACCTTGTTAAGTGAACTCTGTTAGGATTTTGGGGTTAAGGGATAAAAAGTGTTTTTTTCATCTTAGAAATTTAATGTAATAAAATGACCTAAAATGACAATTTCAAATTCTGATCTAATTTTATAAAATTAAATTAAAGATGTAAATAGTTATCTACTATGGGTAAAAGGATTTCTGTATGAAGTTCATCCATATATTACTTGATTTATCTTTGTGCTGTAGTGAACCTGCAATATTCTGATTTTTTTAACAAAGAGAACAATGGGTAATTATGTCAAGAACAAAAATTTAAAGTAAATAAAATTAGAAGCAAGCTTCTGATATCTGATTTAGAAAGGGTATTATTACCAAGACCACAAAAACCACCTGTTACTTTCTTGTAATAATTTATGTTTACTTTTCTATCTTCTTCTTTTTAAAATTTTTTTTTTTTCAAGAGGCATTTCATGGATGCTATGAGGCCGGGGACACCTGGGTGGCTCAGTGGGTTAAAGCCTCTGCCTTCAGCTCAGGTCATGATCCCAGGGTCCTGGGATCAAGCCCCACATCAGGCTCTCTGCTCAGTGATGAGCCTGCTTCCCCTCTCTCCCTGTCTGCTTCTCTGCCTACTTGTGATCTCTGTCTGTCAAATAAATAAATAAAATCTTAAAAAAAAAAAAAAGATACTATGAGGCCAAATTTATGGAGTCTGACAGACATGACTTCTGGTCCCTCCTTTTTGTACTTATTAATTATGTGACTTGGGGCAAGTTAATAACCTTTTCTGAGTATATTATTTCCTCCACTGTAAAAATGGGGATAAGGAAGGATATCCCCAATTGTAAAATGAGAATCATGAGGGATATGATTATCTTCAGTGTAAAATAAAGGTAATGTTATGAGGATTAAATAAAAACCATATGGTCTATAAAAACTATTTAACTAGGGCCTGGCATATAATGATATTGTTTGCTTTGTTTTTTATTTCCCCCAGAGGATGAGCGTTCTCTTTAAACACTGGCATATTAGAGAAGATGGTTCTGTTGCTTTCATAGATAAATGTAGCTGCGTAAAGATTTCTTAAGCCACAACTGTCTTTTGTCAAAACTCTTTAAATATTGTTCCATTATGTGGCATGCAATGCTGTCAAGAAATCTGAGGCCAGCCTGTCTTTTCTCTATAAGTAGATAACCAGTTACCTTGCCTGTGTGCTTTAATACTTAAAGGTGTTTCATCTGATCATATTCTGTCTATTTATTTTTTCCTCAGAGAAAGCAGTGTCTTTTTATTAATTTTACTGTAGCAGGTAAGTCTTTTTCCAGATATAATTCATGTCTACTTTTTGTCTAGGGAAGTTTCTTTCCCTCAAGAATATATTTCATTGAATAAAATTTTCATTCCATCTATTCTGATTTCCTCTAGAGGAGCACTGGTTATCCATAAACTGACTTTTTATTATTTCTTCACCACATTTCATTTCTCTTATTTCTCTTATCTCTCTCTTTTTCTTTGCCCTTCTTGTTTTCCTTTGAGAAGTTTTTTGTTTGTTTTTTTGTCATAGTCCAGTTTTTCTGCAGTAGAAAGTCTGCCTCTTAACATTTATAATGACGTACCTGCTGTGATTTTTGAAGCAATCATAACACCTCCATGAAGGTCATTTATCTGGAACCATAGAGAATACATCTGTGAACCAGGAGGTAAGCCAAACAGTCCCTAGTCTCTTGAGGTAGTTGGTCACTACCCTCTGATGTGAAGGAGAAGCAGCCTACATTTACTGAAGGCCCAGGGCTTCCTTGGGACTATGCTATGGTGCTATTTATTTCTCACAATAGTCCTATTAGATAGGATTGATCAGTACATTTTACAGATGAGAAAGCAAATACTTAGAAAGATTTGGTAACTTGACAAGGTCAGACAGCTAATAAATGCATGAGCCATACTTGAAATACCAAAACCTTTATTCCTCCCAAAATACCATTTTATCTCATGGTAGGACACATTTCCCCTAGAAGAGCTCCCATTTGGTCTTTCAGTCATAATCTGTTTTTTCTTTTTGTTGGCATTATATTTGAATTTCATTGGCTGGGCTCCAGGTCTACAGGGAGGAAATTGAAAATAGAGAATGTTAGAATAAACATTGTAGCAGTGAGAAGTTTCTTGGCAATAACTAAAGAATGAGAAAGAATCATGAAAAGCAAACTAAATTTACTAATTCTAGTAAAAACTAGAATGTACATCTTTATAACCTCTGAGGACATTACTATAATGCTATAGTGTATATAACTGATATTCATAAACATGTCTGGGATTCATTAAGGAAAGATTAAATGTATTCAAGTTTTTAGAAATAGACTAACAAGTATGTAGCATCTTAAGACATTTCAAAATCATAGAAATGTTTTTAGTTGTTTATAATTGAAAAAAAAAAGGAAACATTCAAAATGACTATCAACAGGAAAATAGATGTTATATTATGGCTCTACAATGGAATACTTAGAATAGTGAAAATACAGATTCATGTATCTACATGAATGAATGTTATAGTGAAATGCAATATGCAAAAAAAGGTATATAATATAAGTTCACTTACCTGAAATTATCACTTATCTTAATTTCATTTATTTCTAAGTTTAGAAATATTCAAAACTAAATAATGTAGTATTAGGGGTTTATCTTTTTTGGCAAAACTAAAAAGAAAACCAATTTAATGGTAACCACAAATTCAGGATAGTGGTTGTCTCAGGGCAGAGAAAGTTAAAGGGAGGTACAATTGGGTGGAGACATATACATAGGACTCAAAATGTAAGTAATGTCCAATTTTTTTTTTTTAAGATTTTATTTATTTATTTGACAGAACAAGCACAAGCTGGTTGGGGGAAAAGGCAGAGGGAAAGGGAACGGGAAAGGGAGAAGCAGCCTCCCCACTGAGCAGGGAGCTTGTGCAAGGCTAGATCCTAGGACCCTGGGGCCATGACCTGAGGTGAAGGCAGACACTTAACCAACTGAGCCACCCAGACACCCCAGTAATGTCCTATTTCTTAAGCTGGGTACTGTATATCACAGTATTCATTTTATCATCAGTGTTATTATTTATAATTTGTGTATGTGTAATACACATTCGTATGTACAAAAAGTTTATTAACAACAAACTTTGGTTCCTAAGGTTATATTTTAGTTATCTGGATATTTTTAGTTATGAGAAATATTTCCAAAGATATCAGATAGAGGATTCCTTATTGTTACTGTTACAAAACAAAAAACAAAAAACAAAAAAACCCCACAAAAATAGGCAGATGGTATATCAGGGAGCTTATTTAAAAAACAATATTTGTTTGTTTACCTAAAGAAACTTTTTAGATTGGAATGTTGGGTACTGGTGTACATAAGGCAGTTTTTAAGGGAATTTTTAAAATAAAAGTCATATCCCCTAAACTATGTTGTCTTCTGTCTTCTCATATTTATAGTTGCTTTGGCTTAATTCAGAGCACAATTCCAATCACAAAACATTGAATTAAATTCTAGAGAAAATGTCACCTCATTCAGAGAATTTACATGTCATAATATTTAATGTTAAGGCCTGAAGGTATTTTAGAAATTCATGGGGGCATTTTCGTCCTCTAGTAATCATGACTTAATGTCTACATGGTTTGATACTTTTTTATTATAAAACAGTGTATTTTACTTCTTAATATTATAACTAAATGATTATTTTTATTTATATTATGTAAACTATATTTGAATTTCATTTCAACATAGTTAAGGGGAATATTACAAAATATGAGTTATGGAAGGGGTATCAAAACTATTAGGGCTGAGAAAAAATAATCTGTGCCCACTTGAAGTATATGGACAGACTTGTCTGAAGGGTTAAGATCAAGCCAGAAGTACACAAGATAAAATTAAATTATATGAAGATTTAGGAAGCTTTTTGTATTTCCCCATGGTGTTTATGTTTTCATTGTATTACAATTCATAGTTAATGGTCTAATGCAGATTGACATCCATGATAAAGAAGAAAAACCTATTAATTTTCACCCCTTGCTTATGATTAAAGGATTCAACTTCCCTTTGGTTAAAATTTTAGAGGCACATATGTATTTTGAAAAAAAAATTTTCATTGAGAAATATTTTTTACACAAAATGATTTTTAATTTCCTGTATAATTTTGGGAGGGAATGAATATTGACTTTTGTTTTGATTTTTACTTCTTTTTAATTTTGTTTTGGTTTGGGAACAGAGCACACTATGATGCCTTGTATTATGAGGGTCCCTCTTTATATGCAAAATGCTTTTCTTTTCCTAGAAACTAATCTCCTTAAAAGCTAATACCCAAATCAAACAATGTACCCTTTTCAGTGCTGAATAAAAATAGGTCAGGAAGGGATTAAAAGACTGGCACTGCAATGGAAGTTTTACTCTTTAAGCTCCCCCTTGCTATGTGAGAATTCATAAATTACTAGTTAATGCAAACCCCCTTCCTCTGCCTCATCTTCCTTGTCCCTCTGAATGGAACCCCTTATTGTTCATATATGTATGAAACATTGTTTTCTTGGAAATTTTCCCATTGCATCTGTTAGAAATTCTTTTAATACCAATCAGCATTGAGTCCAGTTTCTTCATCTGTGTATTTAATCAACAAAGAAACTTTAGATTCATTTTGAATACTATTCATTTTCTCTGTTTCTGCTATATGTGGTTCCTTCATTGCTCCTCTTGCCCTGAGTATCTGATGATCAGCACTATGCCCTGACCGTTCTTAGGGCTCTTAACAGGCTTCAGGTTACTGAAGTGTTTGAGTCAATAAACCTATTTGAAGACTTACTAGGTAGGAGGAGGTACAGAGTCCCTGCAGAGTAGGGTAAGATAGAAGAACTGGAGAATCCCTTAGAACAGGATGGTGATAACTGCAACACAAATGGAAATTCAACACAAATGGAAGATAGCTGTGTCACTCTGGGGGCTTGTCCTTAAACATTTTGAACCTCTTTGTTTCACATGGAATACAGAAGTTAAAATATATGCCTTTTTATACAGTTCTATATAAGTAGTTTTCAGTATAGGAGTTAATAGATGGAAGGTTCTTAGCATGGTACTGCCATGTAGGAGGACTCCTATAAGTGCTTTAATATGTTCAGTGCAATTGTTTTCTTTGGCCAGTTAACCATGTTCGCTCTCTCTACATTATCTGTTTTTCTCCAAGTCTCCATTTCCTTGCCTATAAAATGACTGGATTAGATGATGTGTTCTAAGGTTTCTTCTGTCTTTATAATCACACAGGTCTTTGTTGAAGGAACTGGGTCCTTATATATAATCATTATATAAGATTTTCCAATTCCACATGGTATATATCACTATTTTGTACCATCTTCTCTCTTCAAACTTGCAGTACTTCTTCGCCTTTCCTTTTAATTCACAAGTTAGAAATAAAAGCCACCAGAAGAGTTTCTACATGCTGTGCCCAGCAACTGTGCCAACATACCAGCTTCGAAGCCATCCACCGCAGGTCCTCTTGCAGGATTCTCCTTTCTGCCTGAGCCTTGCCCTGTGTACTGTATCTCCTCGTCCTACACCCTCAATAGTTTGTTCATTCTTCTGGATCATGCTCACCAGATATCCAAAATGCTGAATTACCTTCCAGTTGTTTACATTCTCTCATACCCTCCTTAGCCCTACAGCTACCACTCTTCTGACCAGCTATGGTTTCATCTTCTCTTCCTCCGCTCCCTTCCCAGTCTTTTGTTAAAAAATTGCTAACCTGTTTTTTAAAAGCTGCATAAAGATACCCCAAACTGAATACCCATATAGCCTCCATATTTTTAAATGAAGGCTATTTTGTCTTACTTACTTTATCTCTTTAATACATTCATTCTTCCTGAATCATTTGAGAATTCCTTATATACATTGTGACATTTCACCCCAAAATATTTTCTCATATAGCTCCTAAGAACAGGGCACCCTCCTATATAATCACAATCCAGTAATCACGCATAGGAAATTTTTTTTAAAGATTTTATTTATTTATTAGAGAGCATGAGTGGGGATGGGGGGAGGTGGTGGTGGAGAAGAAGAGGGAGGGGGATAAGCAGACTCCCCACTGAGCTGGCTGCTTGATGTGGCACTCCAACCCAGGACCCTGCCAGCATGACCTGAGCTGAAGGCAGATGCTTAACAACTGAGCCACCCAGATGCCCCTACACACAGGAAATTTAACACTAATACGGTACTATTAGCAAACTTACTGACCATATTTGCATTGTTCAATAACTCTTACTTTCTTTAATATACCTAATCAAGGATTATACATTGCTTTCTGTTGTCATATATCTTTAGTCTTCTTTCTTTATTTATTTTTTAAAGATTTTATTTATTTATTTGATAGAAACACAGCGAAAGAGGAAACACAAGCAGGGGGAGAGGGAGAAGCAGGCCTCCCACTGAGCAGGGAGCCTGATGGAGTTAGATCCCAGGACCCCGGGATCATGACCTGAGCCAAAGGCAGATGCTTAATGACTGAGCCACTCAGGCACCCCTGTTTAGTCTTCTTTAATCTAGAACACTGGCCTTTAAAATTCTTTTTGTTTTTTATAACATTGACTTTTTTCTTTTTTAAGAACCTAAGCCTAGGGGCGCCTGGGTGGCTCAGTTGGTTAAGCAACTGCCTTCGGCTCAGGTCACGATCCCGGAGTCCTGGGATTGAGTCCCACATCAGGCTCCCAGCTCCATGGGGAGTCTGCTTCTCCCCTGACCTCCCCTCTCATGCTGTCTCACTCTGTCTTTCTCTCTCAAATAAATAAATAAAATCTTAAAAAAAAAAAAAAAACCTAAGCCTATTATATTGCAGAATATCCTCAATTTTCATTTATCTATTTCCTCTTTTGGATGGAGGCTAAGCCATTGGCAAATCTACAATAAAATGGCTCCTAAACATTTTTGGCAAACATACTACAAAATTGATGTTATGTCCCTCCAAATGCACCACAATAGCAAGCAACTGTCAGTTTGACACATTATTTAGAAATTTTATCACTTGATCAAGATGGTTTCTGTCAGATTTCTCCATTGTAAAGATACTGGGAAGCCACTTCAAGCTGTCTTATTCCCTAATTTTCACCAATGGTTTTAGCAGCTTGATGATTCTTACCCCAATCAATTATCACAAAATCGTGATTTTCAATTTCCATTATGCTTTATACACTGTCCTTCTCTTTTGAATTCACAAAAATCAGTCTTCTGCCCCACCACGCCAACAAAACTGCTATTGTCAAGGTCACCAAGGACTTTGCATTTACTAGATATAAGGGACAAGCCTCAGTCCTGATTTTCCATAATGTATCAACTGCATTGGACAAAATTAATCATTCCCTTCTCCTAGAAATACTTCCCTTAAGTGACCTCTGAGGAACTAATAGAAGGACTCCTTAATCTTTGCTGGTTCTTATTTAGCTTCTAAACCTCTAGACATGAAAAAAAAAAAAAAGTATTTTGTGTTTATACCTCTACCAGAACTCAATATGTGATAGTGATTCTGTTAGCTGCTCCGGCTCAAAATTCTGGAGTCATATTGACTCTCCTCTTTCTTTTGCCTTCTATATCCAATTTATTTGCAAACTCTGTCAGCTCTGTTATTCAAATATATACCTAATCTAATCATTTCTCTCCATGTCCATTGCTCTTTCCTTAGTCTGAACAACCATCATGTCTGGACTTAACTATTTTTGCAGTAGTATCCTAGTCAGAATCCCTGCTTCTACCCTTGCTTGCTTGTAGAAGTCCTTCTTAAAAGTCAAATAATGTCACAAAATCCATCTAATACAAAATAAACCCAAAGTTCTTACATAGATTTTAAGGCCTTGCCTACCCTGGCCCTTGGCTACTTCTTTGCTCTCCTCCGCCAATCTCTTATTTGTTATGCCCCTTGTCTGGAAAACTCTTCCCCCAGATAATCCATATACTTCATCACTTCATCCAGATCCCAAATATCACCTTATCAGGGAGGTCCTTTGAGATTTTTCCATCTAAGAATAAGTCTCTCCCTTACGCTTTGCCCCTGCCTCTGTTTACATTTCTTCTTAGCCCCTGATGTAGTATATGTTTATTTGCTTTGTGTTTAACATCTGTCTACCCCCTACTGGAATGTGTTTTTGGTGGCAGCAGAGACTGCTAATATCCCCAATCCTTAGAGCAATGCTTAGCACATATAGGTACCTAATAAATATTTCTTAATTGGCTGTTGGAATTCCTTTTTCTCTTCTATTATTATTCTATTATTAATAGAAAGATAATGGGTTTTTCCCTACTTTTAGTGAAAAGTTTAGTTTATAACTGCTCCTTTTCCCTCTTGAAATATTGAATACAATGTTCCAAACTATACCTTAGTAAAGAAATTATGCTTTTGTGAATTGTATGAATTAATGGGTTATTTATAGTCTTGTTATTTGTAATTACTAATTGCAATATGTTTTTCCTCAGTTTTATGATTCTTTAAAGGGCAACTAAAATTCTCATATATTAGCCTATGATTGTTTGTTTTTTATTATACCTGAAAGTACAAAGTCTTTTACTAGATCATTCATTTGTGAATTTTAAAGCCCATCAGTGTATACAACAGTGCTTATTTTAATATTCTACATAATTCTCTAGGAAGTCTACCTGTTTCCTATTAGTTTGGGGAAGAAGAAAGTTCTGAATCACATGTTATAAGATTAGAGTAAACTAATGGAAATTGATGGAAATGTTTGGACCAACCACCATCATCTCCTAGTGTTTTTTGTTCTGTATGTTTGGTTTTCTGCATATCCTAGAAGTGGTATATAAATAATGGGGGGAAACATATAAGACTTCAAATCTGATTTTAGCAGTTCTTGGAAGTGACCAAGATATGCCTCCTGTTTTAAAGAGTAAGGAAATTGCTATGGCTGTTTTGTGTGTACACAGATATGTAGGTGTTCCTCTTAAATGCCCTTATGGTACCATGTCTGTATCTTGAACATCAGATGGTAGATTTTAGAGCTATTCACTAGGGGGGATATTTAGATGTTTATATTGTATATTTCATTGGGTATCTAGAAATGTTTAATTTTAATCATTACTCTCAAGAGTTCTCATATGCACTTAGCTATTTCAATGTGTATAATTAAATAAGGTACCTATTTACCTGTGTTGAACACTATGACTCTTTGTTCTCAGAATATTTCAGAAGTTTGCATTAAATATATCACTTTCTTTCCTAAATTAATATTCAAGACGAAATATTATGATGGCTAATGTCTTCAAGCTTTCAAACATAGCTTTTATAACTCTCAAGAAAAATGTTTCTGGTGCCTTTTGTTCCTTTTTATTGAGGACTCAGTCTCTCTTTTTTTTTTTTTTTAAGATTTTATTTATTTATTTTGACAGAGAGAGATCACAAGTAGACAGAGAGGCAGGCAGAGAGAGAGGAAGGGAAGCAGGCTCCCCGAAGAGCAGAGAGCCCGATGCAGGGCTCGATCCCAGGACCCTGGGATCATGACCTGATCCGAAGGCAGAGGCTTTAACCCACTGAGCCACCCAGGCGCCCCGAGGACTCAGTCTCTTGAGTCTAACTAGCATGTGACTGGATTTTGTATTAATTCTATGTAATTTCTGGAGGTTCCTAGGAGATACAGTTGTCCTGAAGTGGAAGGTTTTGTGGTCTGAAGAATCTGGCTTGTGTCTTTGTTGACTCACTGTGCTCACTGGAATTGAATTTGAAGGAGGAGTAATTTTTAAGCAAAGAGGTTGGATAAAGCAAGATTTCCTGAAATAGTCCTAAAGAGAACTAGATAATAAAAACATTCGGTTGTCAGACGATTTGGGGAAACACTGTGTTTCTACGCTGTCATTCCTGGGAGCCTTTATTATGCCAATGGGCACTGTGATTCTCCAAAAACCTGGATAAATACAAATTTCCTAAGACTACCTGGTGGTGGAAGCCACTTCATCTCCCTTCCAGTACCTCTTAATATCTTGAGGGACCAGTGTTCCACATCCAAAGTTTAATACACGCTAGTACTCCTGTGTCTTCCAGCTCAGACTTTTAGGTGTAAACGTACTGGTCAATAACTGATTAAGAACTACAGTGCATGAGTATGCACAAGTGTACATACACAAAACTAAACACCAACCAACCAAAATGCCGAGATAATCACAGCACTCTTGACGTTTACTTGTTCAAGGAATGCTTCTTAGATCAGGCAGTCATTAAAAAGAATTTCAGAAACTCAGATCAGAAGAACCTGGAACTAAATTTGAAGTAATTGGGGTGGGTAAACTTTCTTTTTGGAAAGATGCATCTTCCTTTCTCTCTCTCTCTCTCTCTCTCTCTCTCTCTGTCTCATGGAGCACTTGCCCTGAATGTACAAAAACCACCAAGATAAGCCCTGAATTACTTTTTTTTTTTTTTAACTAAATCGAAGCCATTTATATACATACTGCTTTAAGTCTAGCACTCCTATTTGGTATTTTTCTGAAAATTTGACTTTAGCATGACTTTTATACTGATTTAGAGATTAGATTTAAGTATACTACCAAGATTTTAAAAGAATAATTTTCAATAATGATGGAAATTTCTCTGGTGTCAGAAATACAGATGAAATGTATTTGTACCACACAAGGAAGGCAGCATAGTGCACACTGAAATAGAAAAAGTTTCTATTTTTTTCTGAAACAGACAATAAACTTTATTACTATTTAACAGACAAATTGGTACTCCTGTATATACATGTGTCCTGTTCAAAACTATTTTACTGATAAGGATTTGTGATTTCTGGGGTAGTAGATAGAAACCCAGGCTTTGGAGCGAGACTGGCAAAATTCAAACTGGCCACACTGTGGAGTAACTAAATGGCCAAAACGAGTTACTTTATTATTTTAGTTCACATTTATTCATCTGACATTGCAGGAACAGTGCCAGCCTCATGACAAAGGACTGAAATAATAAATAAAACATGCTTAGCACATAGTAATCCTTCAGTAGGCCTAATACCAGTAAATAAGAATATCCATACATACACATACATATCTATGCACATATACATGATGAGAGTAAATATATATAATTGTAATCATCTTCCTCAACCATCCCTCCCTACTCTCTACCTGAAGGCTCCTTTAACAGTTCCCTTTGTATGGAGTGCTTTTTTCTCTTATTTCTCATGGCTGCTTCTAGTTCATTCAGATCTCAGTTTTGTTACCTGCTCAATGAGGCTTTTCCTCACTATCTAATCCAAAAAATTCACCAAGTTAATTTCAGCCAAATCTTGTTTTAATTTTCTCCATATCATTTATCACTTGATTTAATTTTTTGTTGTCAGACTCCTTTCATGGGAGTATTAGACTCTCCCTTGTTCTCCATTGTGTCCTAGCTCCTTAGTAAATGCTTTAAAAATATGTGCTAAGTTAATAAACTACTCACTAGAGGTTATAAAGAAAAAATCAGAGAAAGGGAGGGAAATTCAAATTTCCAGTTTAGGAAAAAAATGTCAGTTCCTGCCTTCCACTGCCCTACTCAGGCCCTGAACTAATATATCAGTAAACTCAGATCTCCTGAATAGCTCAGTTTCAGTGTAGCTTAGCTCTTTTAGATCTGTCATCTCTTGTGACTTGGGATAGGGCCTGACCACCTGCATGTCCCCGATGGTATGACTGTCCTCTTCCTAGCCCTTTGTATTTCTCCCTTTTCTTCAACCCTACTGGCTGGACCATTGCTAAAGACTACTGTTGCTAGACCTATGTGAATATAAGTACTTGTCCAGATTGAGTTCTTTTTTTTATTTTTTTAAGATTTTATTTATTTATTTATTTATATTTATTTGACAGAGATTACAAGTAGGCAGAGAGGCAGGCAGAGAGAGAGAGAGAGGAGGAAGCAGGCTCCCTGCTAAGCAGAGCGCCTGATGTGGGGCTCGATCCCAGGACCCTGGGATCAATACCTGAGCTGAAGGCAGAGGCTTTAACCCACTGAGCCACCCAGGCACCCGGGATTGAGTTCTTTTTGAATACTAATCTGGATCACTGTCCCCATCCCTATCAATGCCTATTGCTGTGTTAGTTCCCACAGTCTCTCCACCATCCCTTGCTGTTGAAGTCCCAACATTCTTTAATGTTCTATTCTTGTAAGTTAGGCTCTCAAGGTTTGAGACTATTTGAAAAAGAAAAGGAACAGTAGAATTGAAATTTAAGACTGACTTTGAGTTTATATGGTCCCAACATAATGTAATGAATACCACTGCCTTGGAGTGTTCACATTTAGGTATAATAACCATTCCTTATTTTGGTTATTGTCATGGTACCTAGCACCATGTCATGTATAGGTAGGTGCCTTCATAATACTATTCAATGTTGATAATCCATTAAGGCCCAGTGTTAGCATGTCATTCTGGTCATCTATTGCTGTATAAATAATCACTGCAAAGCTTAGAGCCTTTGAATAATAGTTATTGATTTTATCCACAAATCTATAACTCGGTAGGGCTTGGTTAAGAAAGCTTGTCTGTTTACACAGCATCAGCTGGGGAGCCTTGGTTTCTTAAAGTATGGTGCTGTGTTCCAAGAGTAAATGACTCAAAAGACAGAATGTGGAAGGTGCCAGAAATGGACACAGTGTTGGCTTCTGTGTTACGCTGGTCAAACAATCATAGAGCTCAGATTCAAGGGAACAGAGATAGGAACCACCTCTTGATGGGAACACTATAATATAACATTATCAAAGAATTTGGGATCATGTCACCTTAAATACTCACTATTTTCATTTTTTAAATTAAAAAAATCAAACAAAAATCTGTAGGTCAGATCATAGAAATTAGAATACTATGCACAAAAAGGAACTGATTTTTGAAATTGCTTGTCTCCGGCAAAGTAAGCACTCACCATTTTGAGCTACTAGACTATCACTTAAACTAAATGCTGTGAAACATACCACATTTGAAGCCAAATTGAGGATTATTTGATGATCTCAAGAAGTTAATGAAGCTATTAAAATACCTTACTGTTGCTAATGTAAGCCTCTGAAAGAGGGAGAAGAAATAAATACCTAAACTGCTTTCTAGAGTTAATGTTTTTTTTGTTCTAAAGCATTTCAACTTGGTCTTTGGGGCAACTTGGAAGATATTGTGACTTTCTTTTTTTCAAACTACATTCCAGGATAAAGTAATGTTTACTTTGTGTGAGGTAAATAGCATTTAAATGGAATGAAAATATATGTGTTCAGTTAACTCAGGGATCTGGTATTCTGAAGTCAAAATGTTTTATTCATCTTAGAGAAAGAAATAGCAGGTTTTAAAAGGTGGTTTTAAAATTTCCACTGTTTGCTGATTTTAGGCCCTTCTATAAACAAAGTAGAAGTTTTGATTTGACAGATAATGTGACTGTATTTTCTCCAACTTTGTCCCTCAACCCAGCATCTTGCTAAATATTCTTTAGTGATCAGTTTTTTTTTGAAGATGCTCTGGAACTGGATACAGAAGGCTAAAGGTGATGCTATATTTAGGCAGCATCTGCAGTACTGTAGCAGGAAAGATCTTCCCAATCATTTTCATTTCTTTCCTCCTGGATAATCCGATTCTGCAACAAATTGATTGCTCAACCTCCCCATGTCACTTTTCTATAAAATCAAAAAGATTGCTACAGTCCCAAGGTGAGGAAATAGTCTATTTCTGGGAAAGGTGACTCTCAAAGGTCAATTCATTAAACAGAGAGACTTACGAGACCTCCAAATGATACCTTGGTGATATATTCCAAAACGTTGAGTCCAAAACTTAAATTGAACTTTTTTACTAGTAAGCCTGCTCTTAGGAATTTTACATAGAGGAAAAGCTGAAATAAACTGTCTTTTATAGCTGATTCTGAAGAACATTTTCCCCCTAAGATGCAATTATTAGCGAAATCCCTCATTTACATCTTAGAAAACACTTCATTTCTTTGAACTCTCACATATTAAAAAAAAGTGCCAGTGCTGAAATTCTGATATCATAATTAATCAAAATCATCTATTTAAGAGAGAGCAAGAAGTAATAATGGGAAGAACACTCAAACTGACATACAGAATTTTTTGGTTAGAGTCCCAGCTTTACTGCTTACCAGGTGTGTATCTCTGAGCAAATGCTAAGTTTGAGCAACCTCATTAGTGCTCGGTGTCCTCATCTGTAAAATAAGGAAAATGCCATCTACTCTGATAACCTGACAGAGTTTTGAGGTTAGATTATATATCAACTATGCAATTGCTTTATAAATTGCAAAGCATCATATAAACAGAAAGTGTTATCAACCATTTTAGAAACTTTGATGAAGTATATATGGATTGTTGTAAGTTATAGCTGTTAAAATTTCATTAAGAATATGTTGTACAATGTAGCTAATACAGTATATTTTCTAACTAAATAAAATGTTTTGTACTAATTAAACAAGACAACTCTATGAAGGGCAGAGACCAAGTGTTGTACATCTTTGTGTTCCTAACAGTTCTATGTAGGTCAAGTTCATTGGTTGTTTCATCGGTCAAATAATTGATTAAGGTATTTTTGAGGTCATTATTCCTCAATTTAGAGAGGAATAGATTGGCCTCTTTTTAACATTTTGAATTTCTAATTAGTATTTATTGAACGCTCTGATACTGTGAGTAACAAAATTATCAGAGAGAAAATAACCATCACACTGTTACACAATTGTTGATTTCATAGACTGCACTGTGGGATCTGTGAACAAGTTGGGGAAAGAGGAAAAAGGTTATTAGATGATTAGTATCCATTGTTGCAAGAAAATGGTCACTGTGAAGTTGGTATGGCTAAGAGGATTAGTGATGCTGGCCTGCAACTAACTTTGAAAAATGTAAATCAAAAACTATTGTAAATGTTTAGGATTTCTAACAAGTCATGTCCAAAATTCAAAACAAAATTGCACTAACCTAAAGTGTAAACTTTATGTTGTTGCTTAGTTTTACACATCAACTCAGGAATTTCTTTAGGAATTTCATTCCTGCCTTTCTAGCTTTTTTTTTTAAGATTTTATTTAAACTCCACTTAGTTAGCATACAATGAAATATTATTTTAAGGTATACAATTTAGTGATTCAACACTTATGTACCACACCTGGTGTTCATCCCAACAAGTGTCCTCCTTAATCCCCATCACCTGTTTAACCCATCTCCCCACCCATCTCCCTCTGGTAACCCTCGGTATGCTCTCTATTGTTAAGAGTCTGTTTCTTGTTTTGCCTCTATTTTTTTTATTTTCCCCTATTCTCAGTTGTTTTGTTTCTTAAATTCCACATGAGTCAAATCATGTGGTATTTGTCTTTCTCTGACTTAGTTCACTTAGCATTTACTCTCTAGTTCCATCCACATTGTTGGAAATGACAAGATTTCATTCTTTTTGATGGCTGAGTAATATTTCCTCATGTGTGTGTACATGTGTGTATGCCATATATATATATATGCACATATGTATATATATTTAATACATCTCACATCATCTTTATCCATTCATCAGTCAGTGGACATTTGGGCTGTTTCCATAATTTGGCTATTGCTGATAATGCTGCTATAAACGTCGGGATGCATAAATCCCTTTGAATTGGTATTTTTGGATTCTTTGTATGAATACCTAGTAGTGCAATTGCTGTGTCATAGGGTAGTTCTATTTTTAATTTTTTGAGAACCTCTATAATGTTTTCCAGAGTGGCTACACCAGCTTGCATTCCTACCAACAGTGTAAGAGGGTTTCCCTTTCTCTACATCCTCATTAACACTTATTTCTTGTGTTGTTGATTTTAGCTATTCTAACAAGATTGAGCTGATATCTCATTGTAGTTTTGATATGTACTTCCCTGATGATGAGTGGTATCTTTGGAAAAATGTCTACTCATGTCTTCTGCCCATTTCTTAATTGGATTATCTATTTCTTGGGTGTTGAGTTCGATAAGTTCTTTGCGTATTTTGGATGCTAACCCTTTATCAGATATGTCATTTGCATAGGTTGCCTTTTAGTTTTATTGACTCTTTCCTTTGCTGCACAGAAGCTTTTTATTTTGATGAAGTCCCAGGATATTACATTTGCTTTTGTTTCCCTTACCTTAGGAGAGTTATCTAGTAAGAAGTTACTATGGCTGAGATCAAAGAGCTTGCTGTCTATGTTCTTCTCTAGGATTTTAATGGTTTCCTGTCTCACATTTAGTTCTTTAATTCATTTTGAATTTATTTTTGTCTAGCTTTTGATATGGCTTTAAATAGGTGTTTTCTTATTCCCTCACTGAAGTTTTTGGAAACTTACATTCCCATATAAAACAGTTTCGTAGTTGACTTCTTTTACTGTTTCAACAAATACAGGCATGGCATTGATAGCTAACTTGTTTTTATGTTTAGTACCTGCAGAAGTAAGCATGTGGCCTTAAAATCCAGCTTGTCCTAACTGCAGAGAAAATAAATTCGTTAAACTTTTACTAAGCACTGTTATGTGCCTGTCCTTCTTCTAACACTCTTTCCATTTAATTGGACCCAAGTTTATTGGGTCAGGAAAAATCATCTGTATCTATTTCAGTTTGACAGAAGCAATTTTAGCTTATGGATTTTTTGGTAGTTAATTAATTGTGCCTATATATCATTTAAAATATTTTTGAGGTATAATTGACATACAGTATTTTAGTTCTAGGTGTACAGCCTAATGATTTGATATTTGCATATGTTGTGAAATGACCACCACAATAAGTCTAATTAGCTAACATCCATAACCACACATAGTTATAGAATTCTTTTCTTGTGATGACAACTCTTCAGATCTACTCTATTAGCAACTTCCAAATATGCAATACAGTATTTTTAACTGTAGTTGCCATGCTATACATTACATCCTCGTGACTTATTTATTTTATAGCTAGTTTGTACCTTTTGACTCCCTTCACACATTTTGCCCACTCCCCCTGCCCACCTGGTAATCACCAAGCTTTTCTCTTAGATTCTACATGTACATGAGATCATGTGTTATTCATCTGACTTACTGCATTTAGCAAACACCCTCAAGGTCCATCTATGTTGTCTCAAATGGCAAGACTTCATTCTTTTGTATAGCTGAATAATATTCAGTTGTAATCTGTATACCACATTTTATCCATCATGCATTGATGGACACTTAGGTGGTCTCCATATCTTGACTATTGTAAATAAAGCTGCAATGAACACAGAGGTGCAGATATCTTTTTGAGTTAGTGTTTTCATTTTCTTCAGAAAGATACCCAGAAGTGTTTAACAAGAAAATTTTTCACTACTTAACAATACTACTGTTTTATAGTATAAAAGATTAATTATTTCGGGTAGTACCAAAGTACCAAAAAGTAACTTTTTCTTTGTCTTTTTAAAAAATTTATTATAAAATACTAAATGTAAATGCAGTCAGGAGCATGGAAAGCTGATAAGGTTTCTGAGGTTCTAAAGCAAGAAAATTGGTTTCAAGCAGAGGAAACAAATGTATAAAGGCACCACCCCACTGCCTTTGATAAATTCAAGGAACTATCCATGGTTCAGAAAGGCTGGAATGTAGGGGATATATAGGAAATTTCCAGAAGCTGAGTTTGCCAAAGTAGCAGGGCTCAGATCAGTAGAGGCCTTATTTTCTTGCCAAGAAGTAAACATTGTTTTCTTAAGGCAGAGAGATACCTGTGAAGGTATTTTAAGCAAAGAAGAGATGTTTTAATGGGTGGATGTGTAAGGGACTTTAGTTACATACACAGGAAAAGCATGCTCAATGACAAGCTATGGCACAAAAGACAGGACCTAGTGAGCATAGCATTTCAGAGCTATACCAAGGGAAGAGAGCCTAGGAAGGAGAGTGAGAAGGAATATCCAATAAGGAGTCCAAGGGCTTTCTTGATCTAAAACACCAGGGTTCAAAATGAATTAATGAGTTCCAATGAGTTGATTCTATTTCATTTTCTTAATTAAATGATGTAATGATCATTAACATCAGTTGAGGTTGAATCCTCCAAAGAAATCTATTAATAATCTGATTTGATTTGAGGCTATACTCTATCCTGAATAAAAATAATGCAGACAAGCATTATAAGAAAACATCTTTAATATGTAATAATGTAAAAATAACCATGCTGTCTATTCAAGTAAAACTTGTCTCTAAGGAGCTCTAAGCACTTTAAATATTAAAATGAGGCCCTGTTTTCTCTATAGCAAGAGAGGCAAAATAACGAGCAATGCTTTTTCCTATCTGGTCATGCCTGTATTTTCAGATCTGTCTTATGTTCCTCCACTTCTTCATCCATCCTCATTTGTAAGCACATGAGCTAATTGCTGTTTTCTCCTAAATAGGTCATATTGTTCTTAGCAAGCTTTCCCTTGCCATTTTATTTGGCAAGTTTCTGTTCCTCCTTAAAGACTCAACTGAAATGCCTGAAGTCTCTGTAAAGCCCTTGGTGATGTCTCAGTTAGTCCTTTATTTTCAGCACACATACATTTGCACATAATAAACACCTATAACTTCCTTTAGATCCTCTTTTAGCTCCCTAAGGACCAGAACTATGTTTTATACACTTTGAGATATATCCTCAGCATATAGACAGGTACTAAGCATAGGTGCCCAAGTGATATTCCAAGCCTGAAAACTATATGAAAACCCTGGGGATGGGACCTGCCTTTCACTGTCTGTTGCCCTGTAGAACATAAGTGAACCCAGTGTTCTAATATTGCTCTTCCATTGTTTAAAAATTTATTACTTTACCTTTGTATTTTGCTTTTGGACAATGCAAACAGCACAGAAGTTGTCTAAATAATCAGGTTCCTCCTAACTTGAATTAGACATGGGAAAGACCTCACTGTAGGATAATTACATCACAGAACAAATGAGATCATTTGTATTAAAACATCTGACCATTTGATCCTTGGATTTCTTTTTCTATGATGGCACTTAAGGAACCAGCATTTTCAGCCAAACTAAAAATAGATTATAAATTTATGCTTTTAAGTGGTGTCTTAGGCACAAGAATGTTTGATGTAAATAGAGAGTGGACTGGATTTTTAAATTAATACCATATTCAAAATCCAGTGTATTTAAGATCCTGGTCATGTTTCCAGGAGCTTCATAATGTATATAAAACTGGAATGGGTAGGAGGAATGCTTTATTAGAGGTGGCTCTTCTATAAAGCATCTGAGCATCATGCTACGGTATTTTTAGCTTGATTTGTGAATATTACATGCAGCCTAATAGTGTCTATTTAAACACAACCCTGAAAATTACCTCTTTGCCTTCAACCTTCATATCAGCATGAATTCTTTATATGCAAAGATGCAAACTTAGCAAGAAAAACAGATCTTCATCAACATTTGCTTTTGAAACAAACCTAAGAAATTAGATAATTCTAAATGTCTAATAAATATATGGTGCCCAACTTCCTGTTAGTTGTTCCATTAAATACATTCTCTTTTCTCCTTACTCTTAACAAAAGCTAATTCCTTTTGACTTTATGAAAGTCCTTTGACTAAGAAATGTTAAGAAATCCACAAAACAAAGACTGAAATGTTTGTGTTCATTTCTTGCTTCTTGGTGGCTCCATTAAACAGCAGCATTCGTGACTCTAGCTTTCCCAGGGCTCAAAAATACTTTGCCTTTTTTGCCACTCTCCTCCCCTTCCTGTTGTTACTCTTCCTCTTCCAAATCAGAACTGCATTGCATAGAAAATAAGGCAGATTTATGAATGGATGGGTAGACAGATGGATAGATGAATAGCAGTGTGATTAAACCAAGTGTGGAAAGTTGTTAATGGTAGAATCTAAGTGGTGGTTTTAGAGACATTCACTGTAAAATTCTTTCAACTTTGCTGTGTTGAAAAGTGTCATAATTTCTTAGAAGTGGTAATCCAGGAAAGGTTAGGATGTCATGGGCTTTCACTTATTTTGTTTAAATGTTTTACAATTATATTATTAGAGAAAAACAAAAAGAAAACTACATGAAACTGTCTTCATAAATGAAGTCACCACACAAAGAAATGGAAAAATGTTCCATCCTCATGGATTGGAAGAACAAATATTGTGAAAATGTCTATGCTACCTAAATCAATCTACACATTTAATGCAATCCCTCTCAAAATCCCATCCATTTTTTTCAAATATCCTAATATTTATATGGAATAAATAATCCTAAAATTTATATGGAACCAGAAAAGACCTCGAATAGCCAAAGGAATATTGAAAAAGAAAGCCAAAGTTCGTAGCATCACAATTCCAGACTTCAAGCTCTATTACAAAGCTGTCATCATCAAGACTGTATGGTACTGGCACAAAAACAGACACATAGATCAATGGAACAGAATGGAGAGCCCAGAAATAGACCCTCAACTCTATGGTCAACTAATCTTTGACAAAGCAGGAAAGAATGTCCAATGGAAAAAAGACAGCCTCGTCAACAAATGGTGTTGGGAAAATTGGACAGCCACATGCAGAAAAATGAAATTGGACGATTTCCTTACACCACACACAAAAATAGACTCAAAATGGATGAAGGACCTCAATGAGAAAGGAATCCATCAAAATCCTTGAGGAGCACACAGGCAGCAACCTCTTTGACCTCAGCCACAGCAACTTCTTCCTAGGAACATCGCCAAAGGCCAGGGAAGCAAGGGCAAAAATGAACTATTGGGACTTCATCAAGATCAAAAGCTTTTGCACAGCAAAGGAAACAGTTAACAAAACCAAAAGACAACTGGCAGAATGGGAGAAGATATTTGCAAATGACATATCAGATAAAGGGCTACTATCTAAAATCTATAAAGAGCTTAGCAAACTCAACACCCAAAGAACAAATAATCCAATCAAGAGATGGGCAGAGGACATGAACAGACATTTCTACTAAGAAGACATCCAGATGGCCAACAGACACATGAAAAAGTGCTCCACATACTGGGCATTAGGGAAATACAAATCAAAACTACAATGAGATACCACCTCACCCAGTCAGAATGGCCAAAATGAACAAGTCAGGAAAATGACAGATGCTGGTGAGGATGCGGAGAAAGGGGAACCCTCCTACACTGTTGGTGGGAATGCAAGCTGGTGCAACCACTCTGGAAAACAGCATTGGATGTTCCTCAAAAAGTTGAAAATAGAGCTACCTTATGACCCAGCAATTGCACTACTAGATATTTCCCTAAAGATACAAATGTAGTGATCCGAAGGGGCACGTGCACCCGAATGCTTATAGCAGCAATGTCCACAAGAGCCAAAGTATGGAAAGAACCTAGATGCCCATCAACAGATGACTGGAGAAAGAAGAAGTGGTGTATATATATATACAATGGAATACTATGCAGCCATCAAAAGAAATGAAATCTTGCCATTTGTAATGACATGGATGGAACTAGAGGGTATTATGCTGAGCTAAATAAGTCAATCGGAGAAAGACAATTATCATATGATCTCCCTGATATGAGGAAGTAGAGATGCAACGGGGGGAGGGGTTGGGGATAGGAAAAGAATAAATGAAACAAGATGGGATCAGGAGGGAGACAAAACCATAAGAGACTCTTAATGTCACAAAACAAACTGAGGGGGGCTGGAGGGAGGTGAGGGAGGGAGAGGTTGGTGGGGTTATGGACATTGGGAGGGTATGTGCTATGGTGAGTGCTGTGAAGTGTGTAAACCTGGTGATTCACAGGCCTGTACCCCTGGGGCTAATAATGTTATATGTTTATAAAAAAATTAAAAAGTTATAAAAAAATCATGTACATTGAAAAACAATAAATAAATAAATAAAGTCACCAGCTACTGATTTAAATGCCCTTCATGCTTGAAATCCACATTAGGCCATGCTAAATAATTAAGAATGTGTATAATGATTTAGCTGTAGGATGGTGACCATATTATTACAATAGGAGATTGGTTACTTAAGTGTGGTAGATGTAGTCAATGGAATACTATGCAGCCATTAAAACTTATAGCATAGAAACATGCATTGACATATATATCAATCTTATATATATAATGTTCTATTTGCATCTAGAACATTGTGAATTTATGGATACAGCTGGAAGTAAATATATACAAAGATATCAGCTGTGAATTACTTGATTATGGATCTTTTTCTCTCATATAGGTTTTTTTATTCATATTTTCTATTTTTTCCTAAAATAAAAGGTTTCCAGTGTTTTTATTTTTATAACCTAAGAAAGAAGGAAAACAGAAGAAAAGAAAAAAGCCAGGCTATTTTTCTGTGAAAATGGAGCAGGGAAATGTTGGTAACTATACATAATTTTTGATCAAGCCAAAAGATTATCTTGGTTTGCTTTTTAACTATATCAATGAAATCGGCTCTCTTATATTTTCTTAATCTTGATCTTACAAAAAGTACATGTGAAATATGTAAAAACAAATAATTTCATTCATTCTTCTGAAGTTATTTTCGTGGACTTAACTAGTGGCTTTGAAGGAAAGTTAGATGTTTTCATGCTGCTAGGCCCAAGGCATTTCATACTTGGAAATGCCCTATCTTTAATCTCTAATTGCATTATATTTCTGTGTCTGACTCATGAGGAAAAGAAGCTTCAAAGCCGAAATGGTAAAATCTAATTTCTTTCTAAATACACCAACTATTGATATATTTCAGACAATGTGACACCTATGTTCCAACGTTCCTAACCAAAAAAGCTAAGAGTTCAAGGAAGTGCCAGTTAAGTAAGAAAAATTTTTTTATTTGTCATGGATCTCTTTTGTCCAAAGAGATTTAAACAATGTACTAGAATTAGGTAATCTTTGTAATCTGTCTCTGATAAGAATAGAGGAAAGAGACTATCACTGTTAATTTTTATTCATCTAATAAACATTTATTGAACGCTTTCTGACTCTGCCATTAATATTTCACTTATTGTTTCCTCTCTTGAAGACACTTTTTCAGTGGCTCTTGACAGAGAAGTTAGACATGAATAAAAGTAAAAATATGCATAGAAGTCCATTTCTGGGTTTCGGTTCTCTGCTC
Source organism: Taxidea taxus jeffersonii (assembly GCA_003697995.1). NCBI lineage: Eukaryota > Metazoa > Chordata > Mammalia > Carnivora > Mustelidae > Taxidea > Taxidea taxus. The sequence continues at coordinate 20,821 of ML110403.1, read as the reverse complement.
CTCTGGTGCTCTCACGGTGGATGATGTGGAATTTGTAACTCATTTATACATTTACCCCTCTCCCTGGATGCCAGCGGTCTGTGAGTGCCTTCTCACTCCCCCACGATGCCTAACATTTCATTGTCTTCATCTCTTGTCTTCCCCAGGTAAAATGTCCAGTGATCGAGCTCTGAGGAAGCAGCAGCAGTTAAACAACCTTGTTTACATTGTGACAAATCAGGCCAAACCTGGTGACAGAATTGTGGATTTCTGCAGCGGCGGGGTATTACGTCTCTCCTTTTTTCCCTGACTATGTGATTTTGCTGTAGTACATTCAAAGTCATGTTTTTGTTTGGCAAGACTGCTGTCTCAGAATGAGCAAAAAGCCTTAGGGGCCAAAATTAACTTGTTTCTTTTTTTGCCTTTTCCAGGGGCATGTTGGGATTGTCCTTGCTCACATGCTGCCATCATGCCAGGTAAAATCTGAATAACCGTTGAAAGAAACATTGGGAAGGAAGGAAACAAAGGGGAAAAAAAAAAAGGCCAATTCAGTTAGCTGAGTCTGTAGGATCACAATACCTTTTCCAATTTCTATAAAAGTGTTGTAACAAATTTTAGAAGAAATAACCATTCTGTTGTTAAGTAAGATAATTAGTGGTGACACTAGTTTAATGTCCACATAATTTTATACCAGAAATACTATCTTCTGAAACTTGTTGAGCATATTCTTTTGGTAAGTTGATTTTTATCCATTGTACCAAAATTATAACAACAATAACAAAATTTGTTAAAGAAAAAAATAAGTTCCAAATTTACCACACTCATCCATCAAATGCTTTTCTTCCCATGTTCTCAACAAGTCCTTGTCTGTGAGGATGCTTATTGCTGCAAATGCTAAAAATGCAAATATAATTTTAGTCACCAGCTTTAACTCAGTATTGTAGCATACATGTAAATAATCATTATTAAAATATCACCAAAATATAACTACATAGTATGTTTTTAAGGAAATGTACCGTAATTTACGCAGTCATTGCCACCATTTTTAGAAGTTTCTTATTTTTTAGTCTTCTGCCATGTGAAATCATTTCCTTGCAGTGACCATCTTTTAGCCTAAAGTCTAGAATTTGATGACTTTTTTAAAAAATACAAAATGAATGGGGCAGATTCTTTGCTTGTGAACTCTCTGGAAGGTGCAAAATAATTACAGTGATTCCTCACAGAAGAAAAAGATGAGGAGGAACTCATAGACTGGTCAGAATGACATGTAACAGAATGCTGGAGGAGAGGGGATTGGTAAGGGGGTATTAATCTTTTCCTTTTTTCGAAAATAAAGGGCAAAATAAATAAGGAATCTGGGGGTAGGGGGACTAACAGGTGTCTGTTTTGTTATAAAGGAAATTAACAATTTGGTGTTTGGAATTAGAGGAAGAAAGATCATAAAGTAGAACCGTGGAGAAACAGAATCAGGGCTATATGGTTTCTTTTTCTCCCTTCCCAACAGTCTGGACACTTAGAGACACAATAATAATATTTTGCTCTAATGTCTGAATTATGTTACTGAATGTATTATTGTTTCCTGGGTGAAATCTAGGTTACATTAATAGAAAACAAGGAATTATCATTAATTCGTGCTAAGAAGAGAAGTGATGAACTAGGTTTAAGCAACATTTGGTTCATTCAAGCAAATATGGAGTATTTTACAGGGATGTTTAATATTGGGGTAAGTAATCAAGTAATTTCAATTTCTTTAATTAATTAAGAAAAATTATATGCCTTAGACTAATCAAAGGAGATACTTTTATATTCTTTGCTAAATAAGTTTATAACCTTTGTTTTCTATCTCTACAGTATAGCACATTAATGAATATTATTTCATTCATAGCACTTCACCATTTTGTGATGGAGGTAACATTTGTTTCTCTCCCAGATGGGAGCTTTATCTTCATCACTGCAGAATGCCCAGTGCCTGAAACAATGTTTGCATATAGCAAGTGCTTAAAAACAGTTCTTAATTGAACGAACAAATGAATTCTAATAACAATGACCTCCCTTGGTTTAGTTTACATTTTTAAAGGGTAACGAAAAGAAAAACAAAGAAATAATTGCTGTTATTTCTTATATTTGTTTTAAATATTTTTTTTTAATTTTTAAAGGACCAAGTACTCAATATAGAAAAATACATAATGATACAAAGAAGAATCACCAGTATTTCCACTACTGAGAAATGAATAGTATCGAAAATCTTTGGTCTTTATATGTTTATGCGCACATACAAATGCATATTTACACATATTTTGACATCATACTACATAGATCTTGCTTTAACGGAACACTCATAAATCTTTTCCCTACTCATTGATCATGTTTCTTTTTTTTCATGTTATAATGTGTAATTATTACTATGATGCTTTGTTCAAGATTTTGATATATTTGCCAAATTACTTTCAAGGAAGGTTGTGTTTACAAAACATACATGATAGGCTGGTCTAGCTGGAAATCTTCGTCGGTCTCAGAAACTCACACTTTCATAGTTCTTATGATTTTTGTCCAGTGATGTTCATTTCCTAAATATCAACTACTGGAAATTTGTGAGGTTTATTGTTATCTTTTACAGTGAAAATGTATGCAATTTGTTTCCTTTGTAGACATAGTCTAGATTGGTTATCTCAGGCCAAGCCTATATGAAGAGAAGTAAACTGTTAATAAGAAAATTCGGAAAATGCAGATATCTGAAACAGCAAATTCAAATTAACTATATATTTATGTACAACTTAAATTTTACATAAATATTGACCTAAAGTTTAAAGCTTCTCCCAGGAAGTGAGACATTAAGCCAATGCCCAGGTTACCAGTACACCAGGCAGAGTATTTAAGATGGCAAAATATTGCTGCCCATTGACTTACCTCTCAAATCACAAAATTCCCATCTTATCAGCCATACATCTTTTACCCTTCTGTGGTTTATAGGTGCTAAATCATTCTGGAATATTCTTGTAACTCCCAAGGTCAGAATTCACTAACACCAACTGAAAATGTGTATGTCTTTTTTGATGCGATATTTTCTCTACATTTCATAATAGTTTGTTCATATGGCTTTTTTCTTCCATAATTGCTTTTGTCAAGATATATAGAAAGTGAATTAAAATTACTTGGAGGATTAAACTAAAATTAGATTTACTCTCAAGAAAATAATTTTCCCTAGGAGAATTGAGGTATTGTCACTAGATAAATCAAACTGAATGCATCAGTGGCTCCAATTCTTGTATTAAATAGATTACAGTGAAAATAGTGCAGCTAGAGAGGAAATCAGAATTGGAAATGCATTAAAACTGCATTAATTCATGATTTTATGATATTTCAAATAAGGGTTATTTTTTAATTTTATAATTTTGTGATTTTGTAGTATTTCAATAAGGGTTTAGTTAACATTTATCTTTGCTTAGTAAATACCTTTTTCTTTTACTTTTTTCCTTAGATATGAAAATAATGATGTAAACCAGATTTTAAGGAGAGAATTTTAAAGTCTTAGAATCAACTATCTTTAGAACTTTAAGCAAATCATTTATATATAAGAATTAAAATATTAATTATTAGTCTTACCTCCACTAATACAACAACCCATAGCAGGCAAAAATGAATAGATTTTCTAATGTTGTTAAACTAGTTTGATCTCAAATAATGAAAGAGAATAAATCTAAATATTTTCAGAGCTTTTAATTAGGTCTTTCAACATGTCCACCTACTGTACCTGCCCAATATAACCAGAATCAGTGAGGTGGTAATACTGTGTTTGTTCCAAAGAGTCATCTTGTAGTTTCTGGTTTACATTGTACTTATTTGGGAAATATATATCTTTAGAAGTACAAATGCCTAATAAGCTTGTAAAAACATTCAGAGTCTCTATACATTTTAACTTTAACAATGATATTCCATTTTTGCTCTTAAATTTTGCCAAAATTAAAGAAATATATTATTGTTCATTGACTGCAGGGCTTTCCTGAGACAAGCCTAATCATACAGAAGTTTTACATTTTTACGTTACTTTATATGATATTTGCAGTGATTTATTAATGACATGAAAAATTAGTTATGATGGTAAACAAAGAAAATAAACATAATGGTAAAGAGTATGGACTTTAACATTGGGCAACCTTGTGCCAAAATCTCAGCTTGACCAATTACTGGCTGTATGACTCTGGGCAATTTATTTAAGTCACTAATGCTCAGTTTTTCCATATGTAGATTAGGCATAAAATACCTGGCTCATAGGATAGTGATACAACATATGTGAAGCACTTAGCAGGTCGTGTGTCCTTTAGGAAGTACTCAGTAAATTGCGCTTCCTTTTACAGTGTGCAGTGTGATCTCTACATTTAAAAAGGGTGGGAGGAATATGCTAATATTTTTTTAAAGGTAGCTATCTGTACACTATGTAATAATGTTTTTTCTTTATTATTTTCCATACTTTCAAAATACCTCAAATTTAACATGTTACTTTTGTATTCATGATAAGGTAAGCAATAAAGGTAGAAGAATAAATATGTGTTTAATATTTCATAGATAGATATAGATAGATAATAGATAGCTCATTTAGCCAAGAAAGGTAATAGGTTACTAAGGATTATTACAAGGTATCTAAAAGAATTCTGAACATATGAAATATATTTTTCTTTCAAAACAAGTGATTATTATGGAAATACCTTGTTATTAGCTTATTCTGATTTTGATTATAATGACTATTAGTGTCCTGAGGAAAATACTTTCCAAAAGTAAGAAACATCCAAGAAGAAACATCCCAGTTTCAATACATGTAGCTATATGACCCTGAACTACGTATATGTTATGGGTTGATTGTTAGCGTTCTCTTTCAAAAAATTCCTATGTTGACTTCCTAACCCTTACTGTCACAGAATTAGGAGGTGGGGCCCTTGGGAGGTAATTAGGTCATGAAGGTAGAGCCCTCCTGAAATGGAACTTGTGCCCTTGTAAAAAGAGAGAGCCTGCTTCCTCTCCTAGCTGTCTCTCTGCAAACCAGGAAGGGGTTCCTCACTAAACATTAGATCTGCCAGCACCCTGATCTTGGACTTCCCACCCTCCAGAGCTGTGACAAATAAATGTTTGCTGTTTAAGCCACCCACTGTATGGTGACTTTTTTTTTTTAATAACTGCTCAAACTAAGACAGTATGTATTGATTAACAACCCTTCAAGGGAAACATAAAAAACTGCTTCACAAATGGATTTTTAAGGCTAAAAAAGGGGGGGGGTCTATTAATGCTTTGTCTAATGCAAGACAAATAATCTTCATTATTGTGAAAACTTACTTTATAAGATTATGCTTTTTAAGACCTAACTTACAGTGTATATTAATACACATGGTCTCAAACAATATTACAGAAAGGAAAAACACACTGTATTGAAAAACAAAAACTGTATCAGTGCTAAACAGCTTGCCCAGCAAATGTTTTTGCTGGATAATTCCAACAGTAACAGAGTCTTCTGAACCAGGTGATAAGGTATTGATTTTTAACAGTATTAGTGAATATTTTCTATATTGTCAATATATATCAAAATCTCAAAACAGTTTATTTTTGAGTTATGTATTTACCTTTTTCTATCTTATCCATAAGTTTTTATATGATTGTGGTTTATCAGTGCTAAGTACTTAATTACAAGTTCAAGTTATGTATGTTAGTATACAATTATACAATGTAATTGTATACAATACAATAAATATGCAATTATACAATGTAATTCAGTAACACCTTTGATAAATAATTTATATAATCCTTATTTTAAAAGAAAAGGAACTTGAGGAAGTATGTAATCTGCAGACATAATTTTGAAAAGACATTAAGGCAAAAGAGAAGATTTCCATGTGAAGACAGCAGATAGATGTATTTCAACCTCCTTCTCTCCAAGAAAGATCAGATCCCCAAATAACAAGGAGAACAAAAACCAGAAGAATCATACTCCATCTTTGATGAACCTACGTTCAAGACTCTGTAATTTGAACCATAATATATGAAGGCAGAAAGCACATTGAAGAAAAGTGGTAAACTATTGAGTAGAAGAAGAGGAAAATCAAACTTAAATGCATGAGGAGAAGGAGTAACTGTCAGGAAGCAAGTCACTTTGCTCTCATCGAATCCCCAGACAGTGTCAAGAATTCAGGACACCAGAAACCTCAGGGGAAGAGAATAAGGAAGAGCTGAAATCATGTTTACTTAAAAACATTTAGATGGCAATTCACAGACCTGTACCATGGGACTAATAATACATTATATGTTAATTAAAAAAATAAATTAAAAAAATATTTAGAGACCCAGATACTTACCTCCAGTTTGTGTACACTCCATGACTCCTGCAAGGAACTAGAAGGTTATTCTATGAAGAAACTGAGCCCAGAGATGCTCAAGATACAGGGATACTGGGCAAAGAGGAGGGCAAGGGTGATGTGCCATACTGAAAACAAGGACTCAGTGAGAATCTGTGTACTGAATGGTGGATCTCTTCCCCCTTAACCCCCAGTTGCCCTCACTTCCAGAACTTCAGAAGTTGGAATCATGTTCTCAATCAAAGAGATCAAAAAATGTTTGTCTTTAGAATCAGAGCTGTCCCCAGAGAAAATGACTACAGATACTATAGCTGTAATTTTAAAAAAAGGCATCTAGCCACCTGATCACTCAGTCGCTAGTGAAGCCCACCAGTCTTCAAGCCTTTCATTCAGTACTTCCAGTCAATTTCTTAGTGATTCACTCTTTAATGTGAACTGACAGCCAAGGAATATCAAATGTGGAAAACTTCTGAAACAGAAGATAGAGACCAAAAGCATACATAAAGGATCTCATCCATGGAGAGATCAGAGAAGATATTACATGAAGGAAACAAGGGCAGAATGAAAAGATGGGGTAGGGGGAGGAAAATGAGCTAACAGAGAACAAGAAGGAACTTCTTGGAAATAAAAATATATTAACCAAAATTGAAAAAAATAACCAAGTAGAAAGTCTGAAAAATGAGGTATGATATCACTTGTAAAAATAGAACAAAAAAAGAAATAGAATCTGAAATAAAACATATTTTTTTAAAGTGTGAAAGTAATAAAGAAAAGGTTAGCATCTCAAGAAATGTACTTCAGGAAACTCCTAGAAGATGTGTTTCACTGACACAAGAGAGTAATAAGAAAAAGGAATAAGTGGAATCTAAAACAAAAGGAGGTGAAGAAAATTCTCAGTATGATGGCAAAGGAAATCTCAGGACCAGAGCTAGGCAAAAGGCCTAGAAAGCATTGAGTCATTTAGTTAAAGGTCAGAAAGCCCAGGAAAGATTTTCGGGAAAGAAAAATGAGACTGATTACTTAGTAGTTTTTATACAGTGGAAAGTTATACAATAGGGCATTTTACAGAGCTTTTGGGTAGGGAGAGGCTTGAGTGTTTAAAAAAAATTGTATAACACACTTAGCTCAGCAGTGAACAGTATATATGCAAAGCAACAATAATAAAAACATTACATAAATACTTAAAGTTGGAGGTAATATTAAGAGGATGGTAAAAGGGAAAAGGATGTAAATATAAAAAACCAAAAAACCACACCACACTTCATCAAATAAAACTTCATCTTCCATAATGGAAAATCAATAGATAAGGTCTAATATTTATAAATCAAGGGATAACAATCTGCACTTATTATAATAAAGAAGTGCTAGATTTCAGGAAAGAAAACCAATGAGTTGAAAATCATTGGCTTTGGTTGCCAGATGTTCTTGCAGGGGTGCAAGAGTGTACAGAACAAAGGGCTCTCTGTTATTACTGTAAAGCCAATTATCTATCATACAATTGCACAAAAGTTTTCAAAGGGATTGGGAAGAGAACATGAGTGCACAGTTAGGGCCACACCTACTTCTGTCTAAGATATTAGATTAAGAATCCTTCTTTGAGAAGTAAAGGTTCAGAGCCTAATTGGGCTGGGCAAATTTAGAGATCATCCGGTTCATCCTTCTCATTTTACAGATGGAGCAGTTGAAGCTATCTGTATCTACATAGGAGCATAGCAAGCTAGTGGGAGAGCTGGGCCTGGAGTCCAGTCGATGACTTCCTGTTCATTCCCTACATCTCAGAAAGGAGTGAATGAGAACATGGAGAACTAGAGCCAAGTTTGTTATCAGGCAGTTTGAGTTTAAATCTTGGCTTCATCTCTTGTGACCTCAGACCAGGTCTTGCTGGCTGTGTGACTTTGGACGTGTTATTGCAAATGGAGAGAATAAGAGCTACTTGACAAATTAAACTAAGATAATAATTAAATGATTAAAAATATCAATGTGAAGATTTTGACATCTAGCAGATACTGAATACATGCTAGTTCCCTATCTTGTTGTAATTTCAGAAGATAGTAGGACCAATGAAATGAATAAAAAGAGAGGAGATGTATTTGTAAAGAGTAGTTATCTAGGATGAAGGCCCCAAACTGTCTGAGTAACGGTCTTTGATTTGCTGTGTGACCTAGAGCAGGTTACTTACCCTCTCTGGGCCTCAATTTCCTTATCTTAAAGTAGTACCTACTTAGATATTTGCACACCCCTGATCACAGCAGCACTATTCCCAATAGCCAAGAAGTGGAAGCAACTCAAATGTCCATGGACAGATGAATAAACAGAATGTGATATGTGTACATATATACATGTATACATGTATTATATATATAAACAAAACATATGTATACATATATGTATATATACACATATACACACAAAATGTGATATATATATATATATAATTTAGCCTTTGAAAAAAAGGAAATCTTACAATGCTACAACCTGGATGAAACTTGAGGATGCTAAGTGAAATGAGCCAGTTACAAAAAGACAAATACTGTAAGGTTCCTCTTATATGAGGTATCTAAGGCAGTTCCATGCATGGAAACAGAAAGTAGAATGGTGGTTACTAGGAGCTGAGGGGAAGCAGAAAAGGGAAGTTGCTGTTCAGTTGGTATAGAGTTTCAGTTATTTTTTTTTTCTTAAAGCCTTTATCTATTTACAAGAGTGAGAGAGCATGAGATGGGAGAGGGTCAGAGGGAGAAGCAGACTCCCCACTGAGCAGCGATTCTAATGCAGACTAGATCCCAGGACTCCAGGATCATGACCTGAGCCAAAGGCAGTCGCTTAACCAACTGAGCCACCCAGGCACCCCCGGAGTTTCAGTTTTGCAAGATGAAAAAGTTCACAACAATGTGTACACTTAAAAATTGTTAAGGTGGTAAATCTTGTATATATTTTTACCACAATAAAAAAGTAAACTAAAAAAATAATACTTTGTAGGGTTATTGTGTTAAATGAGCAAATACATGGAAAGCACTTAATGCCTTACTCAATATTAAATTTTATATTATTACTAATATTAGTATCACTCTGTATTTTATGAAAATGCCATCTGTTCTTTTGCCTCCATGCTTGTTATTTCTTTGCTTTCTAAACTCCTTTCTACTCTACAAGGCCCTCCTCAAATGCCATCTCCTCCAGGACTCCCTGCCTGAATTTTCCCCATCTGAATATGCCCTGTCCTTCCTTTGATGTCTTAGTTTGTACTTTTTCAGTGGCACTTAACATATTCTGTCTTGTATTAGACAGGTTTGTGTACTGTTTGTGTCTTGTATGTGTAGTGTTTTCCTCTTCTTTGTATCCTCTGTAAATCACACACATGAGAGACATGATATTTTATGAACTTTAGGAGTTGTTTCAAGTATATGATTCCCAGGTTGAGTCGATTAATGTATTAAGTAGTTTGGATTCCATTGTTGCTATGACAGCACATACAACAGGGATTATATTTTTGACCTTTGCATTCCCAGTCACCACCATAATACCAGTATATACAAAATGCCCGGTGATTGTTGAATGAGTGAATGATGACTGAATGAATGAATTCTGCAATTTCTAGGACTGTAAGGAGTAATTATAGGCCTTTTTTTAAAAAAGATTTTATTTATTTATTTGACAGACAGAGATCATAAGCAGGTAGAGAAGCAGGAAGAGAGAGAGGAGGAAGCAGGCTCCCTGCTGAGCAGAGAGCCCGATGTGGGGCTCGATCCCAGGACCCTGGGATCATGACCAGAGCCGAAGGCAGAGGCTTTAACCCACTGAGCCACCCAGGTGCCCCAATTATAGGCCTTTATTGATTAATACAAGACAACAGCAAAATACTGAACAAAATCACCTTCATGTTGCTGTAGAAGCTCTCTACATCAGTTGTCTCATGATTTTTTTGCAGTGTATTTCTTTTAATAAGGATTGAAATAAGACACAAAAATTGCAATGATTAATATGACTCTTAAAGCTGAAAATTTATAGGTTTTCACCTGCTTTAGTTCTCTATTTCTCTTGTCAAAAAAAAATGACCACAAATTTAGCAGCTTAAAATAACACCAATTTGTTATCTCACAGTTCTATAGATCAGAAATCCAGATGGGCTCAGCCAGTTTCTCTGCTCCAGGTGTCATTAGGTTCAAGTCAGCTGCTGCTTTGGTGTGGCTCTTATCTAAAGGTTCTTTGGTGTGGCTCTTATCTAAAGGTTCTGAGGGAGATCCACTTCCAGGATGATTCAGGTTGTCGGGAGAATTTAGTTCCATGCATTGTAGGATTAAGGTTCCAGCTCCCTTGCCGGCTCAGCCAGGATTCATTCTCCGCTTCTAGAGCTACCCATGAAAGCCACCAATGGTGGTTCAAGTCATTCTCTTGCCTCAAATCTCTGACTTTTCCTTGGGTCTCATCTCTCTTGCTTCTGGTTTAAGAAAGTTCTCTACTTTGAAGGCCTCATGTGATTCGATTGAGCCCACCCATGTAAATCCAGAATAATCTTGGTATTTTCAGGTTCTTAATCTTTAATTACATCTGAAAAAAAATCCTTTTTGCCATGTTGACAGGTTTCAGGTATGGGCACATAGACGCATTCCTCCTCCTATACCATCCCAGTCTCTTTTTTTCCCTTAAAGTTTGTTTACATGACCATGTCGTTTCTCCTGTAGAATTTCCCTCAATTTGGATTTTGCTGATCAGATACTCTTGGTGTTGTTCCACATATTACACTGTTCCCGAGATTGCTTAGAAGCAGGCGCTTAGATCTAGATTGTAGAAACATAATCAGATCAGGTTTACTTTGGGGTAAGACTGTATCATAGGTAGTGGTGTGTTCTGTCAGTAGGCACTTCCATCTGGCTGTCTCTTGTGCAACCTTAGCAGCATTTGTGGTCATTGACCTTAGCTCCATTATTTCAGCAAGGATTGCACAATGTTGATATTCTTATCTTATCATTCCATCTTCGTTTACTTTCCTTTATTAACTGTTCGGTTATGCAGAGGTATAGTCAGTCACATTAGTAAAGACCGGATAAAATTTGATTCTTCCCCTGTATTTTCTGGATTTTAAAGTGAGTTGGTTATATACTGAAAGTGACCAGGTTTTTTTTTTTTTCCAGTACAATTATTGACTCATCAGTTTAATGTTTAAAATACTTACTATTATTGTATTGTACTTCTTATTCTCGCTGATGCTCAGATGTTTGTTCAGTGGGAGTCTCTTGAGGTTAGCTCCTGAGTCCTATCGATAGGACTTTAGTAGTATTTCATATCTCTGCTTTCAGTATAACACGATGTTCCAGCTCATCTTATGCATTCCTCCTACCTGGCAGCGGCTATTCCTTCATGCAGCTCTAAATTTTTTTTTGTTTTGTTTTGTTTTTTAATATTTTATTTATTCATTTGACAGGGAGAGAGATCACAAGTAGGCAGAGAGGCAGGCAGAGACAGAGGGGGGGAAGCAGGCTCCCCGCCGAGCAGAGAACCCAATGTGGGGCTCGATCCCAGGACCCTGGGATCATGACCGAGCCGAAGGCAGAGGCCTTAAACCACTGAGCCACCCAGGTGCCCCTCTAAATTGTTTTTAAATGAAAATGCTACTTCGATTACCACAACTTAGGTACTGGGGATAGTCATTGCCACTGGTTTGGTCTTCCAGGCTTTACTGTGGTCTGAGCAAGGCAATTTTTTTTTTTTTTTAATCATTGTGGGTAAATACACTTCCAATTTAAATTCAGGACTGTGGGATTTTTTTTTAAGATTATTTATTTATTTATTTATTTGACAGACAGAGATCACAAGTAGAGATGCAGGCAGAGAGAGGAAGGAAGCAGGTTCCCTGCTGAGCACAGAGCCGGATATGGGGCTCGATCCCAGGACCCTGGGATCATGACCTGAGCAGAAGGCAGAGGCTTTAACCCACTGAGCCACCCAGGCGCCCCGAGGACTATGGGATTTTAACTTAGCCTCACTTAGCTATCTCATATCTCTTTCTTCTTTCCCCTATGCTTTTCTTAAAAAAAAAAAAAAGAAAAGAAAAAAAGCTCTGTTTCCTAATGATACCAACATATTTCTTATTTCCTTTATCTCACAATATACACATTTGAGTCTTAAAACAAAAATACAGACACCAGTGATGGTTACTGAAAATCGTTTGAGAACTGTTTTAACATTATTTTTCACTTAATAATCTCTACCATGGCCCTGTAGAGAAATGTTCCTCATTCCTTTTTAGAGCTTCAGAGCAAGCCGCAAGTCCTCTTTCAATGGAAAATTGGCTTGTTTCCATTTTGTTGATATTTCAAATATTGCCTCAATGAATAAATCTTTTTATGTTTTGGCCAGTGTCTCCCTTGAACAGATTTTTAGAGTGAGGTTGCAAATTACTTGTGTAATTTTGCTAGATATTGCTAAATTCCTCTTCCATGGGGTTGTGATATTTTTATATTCCCACCAGCAATGTTTGACATTATCTGTTTCCCCATACCCTGGCCCATAGATTGTCATCAAATTTTAGAATTTTGCCAGTTTAATAGGTGATAAGTAGTATCCTAATGTAATAGTTCTCTTATTTTGAACAGTATTTAACAACTTTGGTTTAAGACAATATTCACATATTTTTGTTTCTGAATTTTCCAAATCTTTTGTCCATTTTACTATCAGATTATATACTTCTCTCTATTTTCAGAAATTTGCTATGTATTAGGGATATTAACTTTCTGTTAATGCTTTAAGTTGCCAATTTTTTTCTCACTTTGTCATTTGTCTTTTTATGTATGGTTTTTGTTTCTTTGCCATCTAATTTTTTCTTCATTTTTGTCAAATTTATTAACCTTACTCTTTATCGTATGTAGAATTTCAGACATAGTTTAGTATTTCCACTCCCCTAGGTTATAAAGGAATTCATTCATGGTGGTGGTTGTTGTTTTGCATTTTAAAATCTCTAATCCATTTGAAATATACTATGTGTGGTGAGAGGAAAAGATCTAATTTTATTTTTCATATGGCTGTCAGGTTAACTCAACATCACTTATTAAAAAGCCCATCTTCGGGGCACCTAGCTGACTCAGTTGGTAGAGCATGCAACTCTTGATCACAGGGTTGTAAGTTCGAGCCCCATGTTGGGTATAGAGATTACTTAAAAATAAAATCTTAGGGGCGCCTGGGTGGCTCAGTGGGTTAAAGCCGCTGCCTTCGGCTCAGGTCATGATCCCAGGGCCGTGGGATCGAGCCCCGCATCGGGCTCTCTGCTCTGTGGACAGCCTGCTTCCTCCTCTCTCTCTGCCTGCCTCTCTGCCTACTTGTGATCTCTGTCTATCAGATAAATAAATAAAATCTTTTAAAAAAAATAAAAAAATAAAATCTTAAAAAAAAAAAAAAGAATTAAAAGTACATCTTTTTCCCAGTGGTTTGAAGTGCCACTTTTGTTTCATGCTCAATGTTCATATTCAGATTGTTCTATTGATCTATATCTCTCTTCGTTATTGGCCTGTTCTTTCTGTTCTGCATTCGGTAACAATGGAAATTAGGAGCATATGAAGCAATAAAATCTTTTAGGACTAAAATCCATTGTGTAAATAGTTTTTAGATTTAGTTGTTTTGTTTACATGAGGGAAATAAATTCATTGTTTTGCATGTAGCAAAGGGAATGTGAACCTAAGTGAAGAGAGATTTTTAAAAGTAAATTATCTAAACTTTTAAGAGCCTTAAAAGGGTTTTACAGGGAAGCAGCCTGATGTAATTAATGCATAGGTTCAGGCTCTGGGGTCAGGATCCTGCTGCTCAGAATCTGCTTTGTTGTGGGCATGTTCTTAATTTCTCTGAGCCTTAGTTTCCTTACTTCTAAAACAGAGATAAAAATCTTTCAGGGCCATTGTAGGCATAGAAAGATCTGCATGCCTTCACCCAACATAGTGTCCCCACATAAAGGGCACTCAGGGAATGTTGGTTCTCTTTTCTTCCCCTCCAGGGGAATATACATCTACAACTTTTATGGTGAGGTTTTCTCTAGCTACTCATGAAAATAAGAACTAGCCTGATTTTTACCCTGCAAAGCTGATTAAATAAAAGGGACAGATGAGAAATCAAAGTTCTTTACTTGCAGTTACCCAGTAGTGGCTGCCTCCACCGAATGGCAGCCTCACCAGGCTCGATTTTCAGAGTGAAAGAGGATTGACAACAACCACAGAGACTGTTGACTTCTAAATCAATGTAAGCCTAAAAGGAGGGGAGATTCAGAAGAAGGATTGAGAGCAGAAATCATGCTTTCCTCTTCCTAATACAGCATTGATTTTGGTTTTCCAGGTTAAGGAGTGAATCTGGCTTATGATACTCACATTCAGAAATTTCCAGAAGGGGGTATAGCTCAGGGGTAGAGCATTTGACTGCAGAAATTTCCAGAAAATCTCCTCTTTGCTCAGAAAGACCCTCCCTACCCTGAAGTTGTCAGATATCTGAGCATATTTCTGACAAAATGCTATATTTTTTTAAGATCCCCATATCAGATTTTTTATAGGGTCCTGTTTTGCTTTATTTAGCCTAATAATTTTCATAATTGTCTACTTTAGATTGTGATACAATATAGGTATATTTAAGGAATTTGTTTAGAAAACATATCTTAAGATCATTTTTAGAGATTTTTTAATGAATTATTGAAGCCCTAATCAGATTCCAATTCATAATTTTATTCCTTCCTTTTTAAATAAACCCAAAGAGAATAGTTTATGTAATTCACCAATGTTAAGAACTGTTATATGAATATGAAAAGGGGATCCATAAATATGATTTGATCAATTTTCTTAGAACTTTGTTTAGATTGTATTCATATAGCATTTGAAAGAATGTTTTTGAATACGTTTTTATTTAATTTTTGCAACATCATTGTTATATGTCAGTACTGTTAACTGTAGTTTATAGTTGAGCAGACCGAGGCCCAAAGAAGTTAAATTTTACATGGCTCAGGATCTCATAGGCTACTACAGTTTGAGACTAGATATTCAGATTTCAATCTTGTGCTCTTGCCACAATGCTACAACTGAGCTGAATTAATAATCACCAAGAGCACCAGTTTAGACATGCGTACATATTGAATTTTCCATTTTAACATTGTGTCAGATTTTTCCATTGAATGAATCTTATGCTTCCTTTGCAGGGTTCCATTTGTAATCTTTCAGCCTTGCTTAGCTTTCTTAATTAATATGAATAGCTGACTATTCCTTTGGTATGTCCAGCAGGGAACTATCTAAACTACTATGGAATAATGTTCTGGTAATTTGAAACCTCCAGGGGATCAGTCCTCACAAAGAGTTAAAAAAAAAGAAAGAAAGAAGAAGGCACAGAAGCAGCAGTGCTGGTGAAGCAGGAACTCAGTGCTGACATCCGGTTTTGTTTTCCAGGTGGCACTGCATGCTTGCGGAGTGGCCACAGACATGGTGATTGAGCACTGCATCAAAACACGAGCTTCCTTTGTCACCTGCCCTTGCTGTTATGGTTTCATTCAGAACACCTCAAAGTTTCATTTTCCCAAAAGGTGAAATGTCGTGTTTGCCCTAAGGCACCAATGTGGGGAACAGGACTAAAGCACGAAACTCCTTTGATAACAAAGTTGCAGTGAGATTTCAGTTTGAACTCACTTCCTCTTTCCACAAAGGCAGGTACTGTTTAAGAGTTACATACAGAAGGGAGGCTCTCCTCTCCGGCTGCTCCTTGAGTTTTCTCCTGGATCCAGCTCCTCAGGTTTAGAAGCAAGTCAGTCTGAGAGGGAGCTGACTAGAAATCTGAAAGGTTCGCATTTCTCATCACCTATGAGAAGCAGTAGGTGCTGTGATTAAGCGCTTAGGACCTCCTCTGACTTTTGTTAAGTCGTTTCACCTCAGGTAATTAACTTCAGCTCGTTTTGCCTACATTTTCTCATCTACAAAATGAAGGTTATAATAGGAACCAACTCAAGATTTTTGTGAGAATTGAATGATGTATATGTAAAGCACTTAGAAGCAGCATAGAGTAAGCATTCAACAAAATGTGAACTGTTGCCAGTATTGCCAGGTACAGTATTTTTAAATACTGCCCATGAGTGCTGATGAATCTGCAAGCCGGACAGCCATTTCTACAGTCCCACCTCCAAGAGGGAGACATTTTACTTCTCACCACTTTGACCTAACCTATTGGAGGGCTAGTGTCATGTTGTTTATGACATTTCACTCTCTGAACCATAGTTATTGAGAATCATGCTGATCATTTTAATTATAGAATAGATTAAATATTTTAGTTTTAAAATTGTATTATGTATTTAAAAAAGACTTCTGTCCATTTACATGAGTACTTTTAAGAAATCTTAGAAAATTTCCATTAGAATTTATTTATTTATTTATTTTTAATATTTTATTTATTTTGACAGGCAGAGATCACAAGTAGGGAGAGAGGCAGGCAGAGAGAGAGGGGGAAGCAGGCTCCCCGCAGAGCAGAGAGCCCGATGCGGGGCTCGATCCCAGGACCCTGAGATCATGACCTGAGCTGAAAGCAGAGGCTTTAACACACTGAGCCACCCAGGCGCCCCTAGAATTTATATTTAAAGGCTTCTATCTGAGTAAAGTAATAAAGTACAAATAATAGCCTTCTTTTTCTTTGTCTTTGATTTTTTTCTTTATTTTCATTGTTTTGTTCTTTACCACAATTTGCAAGCTAGTTGAGAGAAAACCAAAGGAGTTTTGGAAAAGCAAATAAGTATAACTTAAGGTTTATTCAATAGCTGAAATTTCACTCTGCTCTGAATCTATACAGATAAAATGTATATTTTACAACCCAACAAGAAATCTCTAAGTCTAGCACTATGAAGATTTTTAAGAATGTTAATTTGAGTTATTCAACCTGTCGCTTCATTTAATTGATTTTAAAATCTTATTTTAGTGTCTGTCAACTTTTTCATATCTCTGTAGGTCTATTGCCATTTTCTCCTTTTGTCATTGGAAGACACTCCCAGGCCATTATCCCCTTAAGCACCCCAGTGTCAGTTGCCAGACAACTAGGGACAGCCCCTATCCCCAAAACCACTGACATTATCCAAACTACCCAGTCCTAAGCTTGCTCATCCTGCCTTACCATCTCTTCCTATGGAATCCCTAATAAAGGCTCTTGCCCACATTGTATCCCACTCCCTCTGTCTCCTACAGCCCTGGTGCTTCCCCATGTGGCCCTGTGTGGCATGACATGCCCTCTCCCCTTGGGAATTGTTGGGGAAAAAAACATCTTTTCAATGGCAAACATCTCCTGATCTGTTAGCCTCACCATACCTAAATAGTAGTAAAACCTACATTTTAAAACCCCTGGATCTGTGTGCACCCATGTGGGTAAGAGAAAAATAAATGGTTGTGCATCTCTAATAGTGTAAACAATCTTTGAAAATTTTTTCAAAATTAATAGCATACTGAGACTATGTTTTTGACTTTTTATAAAGAATTTAGAACTGGCATAGCTTTTAGTTTAAGATAACATTATGTACTCCTCAGATAAAATACCTACTTTTGTTTATAGTTGCTTCTGTATTTTTGTAATATTATAGAAATAGAGTATTTCTGCTCCTAATCTTTGTTATCTTGATTCCTCATCTTTGGTGTTTAAAATAACCTTTTTTCTTTTCTCTTTCAGTGAACAATTCAAGAAAACTTTATCATATAAGGTAAACTTTAAAAATTCTAGATATATTCATAATGTACTTTTTATTCCTTCTCTGTATTTTTTCCCCTCCCAAATTTCTAATGGGATATATAATCTATAGTTATCTTGGAAGCACTCATCAACATGTAATATTGGGAGTGGGTATTTTTTATGTTTTGTTTTGTTTTGTAAACCAAGATTCAAGTCCAGTTAGGTGGCAAGATTTGTGAAGGGTCTGAGAGTTTAGCCTGTGAGCTCACGTGCTAGCCTCCCACAGTTTCATGGATGCCGGCAGATGGGAGACTTCTGAGTCAAACACCTGGCAGGAGGAGCACCCAGGCTATCCTCATTTTTGTCCTAACTTCCTGAGACCCAATTCCCACAGGGCAGCACAAAAAGGGCCACGTGACAGCTACATACACAGTGAACTGCATTACAGGAGAAGGAAACTGAACTTAGGAAACCCAGATGTTTTAAGATTTAATCTTGAAGCAAGCATTCCTGCCCTTCGCTCCAGAGCGAAACAGTATGTATTTTCCAAAGTTGCTCACTATATAAACATCTTTGAGAAGACACTTTAGAACACAGGCACATTTTTCTGTAAAAGGTCAGACAGTAAAAATTTTAGGTTTTGTCAGGCACTTAAAAACCTCCCCACTACTCTACTTTGTCCTTGCCATTCTTGTTGCTTTTGGTGGTGGTGGTGTACAATCCTTTAAAAATGCAAAGACTGTTTAACTTCAGAGCCATACAGAAAGAGGTCATAGGCTGGATTTGGCCCACAGGCTAGAGTTTGCCAAGCCCTGGTCTGGAACAAAAGCAGCACCTCTACTCATAAGACATGAAGAAACACAAGAACAGTTTCTCAGCAGTAGTCAGAACATTACATAGTTTTGAGGCATCAATCTGAGCAAACTAGTTTCCAGGTTTCTGAACATCACCACTAATTTGTCAATATCATGACATAATGCAGTCTAGAAAATGGTAATGATATTTGCCAGAAATACATGAATGATCCCATTAAAACTTGATAAGTTAGATTCTTAGTTCACTTCTTGCACAGACACACTAAAAATATGTAGTCTCGTTTTATGTGCCAGCCCCACCTTTCAAGATTTTTCCTTTCTCCATCCAGTAGTTAAGTAGTGGGGGACAGTGACCTAAAAATGTTCATTTCTACCTCCTTGGCACATTTATCTCCTTTGCCTCTACTTTATAACCCTTGAACAGGTACCTCCAACTCTGTCTCCCACTCTCCCTTCCCCCCTCTCTACCCCTCCATCTGCTCTGAACATACACAGAAACCTATAGAGGAAGACTGTTGATGCCTTCATTCAGGATGAGACTTTCCTGGTCTTTGCCTACTGGATTTTAAAGTTTATATGTCTTAGGGAACTCTAAGGTTTTTTGGGAAACATCAGCATCCAGGGAACTTTATCTTCTAAGATTCAAAACACCTTACCTTTCTTTTATAAGACCCTGCCAATAAAGTAGACAATGAGTTGGAAAATAAACAAAAACTAGGCCCCTGTTTTTAATGCCTCTTTGAGTGACGCTACCTAAAAACAAAATGAGAGGATGCATGGAAAAAACCTAGGGCAGTGAAGATTTCGGGTGCCACAGTCTCAGGGGCTAGAAAAGAATATAACATTTCTAAAGAATAGCAACAGGGCACCCAGGCTCTTCCAGAGGGCAGAAAACTCGCTGGCACCCAGTTCACCTTTGTCTGTTCCTTCTCCCATGCCCCCAAAAGCTGCTTGGCCATCAACCCTTTTGAGGGTCACAGGTATAAAGGCTCCAGAGAGAGGCCTGAGCTTCCTGGATACTGTGGCAAGATATTTCTTAACTGAACCATGATAGGTGGGTTGCCAGGCAGAACTAAACGGAGGCAGTACCCAAATATCTTGAGAGTTATGTTGGAAGTGTTTTTCTCCGCAGTTCAGTTTAGCCAGAAAACCTTTAACTGACTTATTGCTCTGTGCCTTCCCCTTCCAGAATTTAACTTCTAATGGGGAGAACACATCCACAAATAATTCCAGTAAAATCTGGTGAAGACACCAAAGGTGATTGCCTCAACATTAAGAGAATCTTGACTTTCAAATACGATGAAGACAAAGGGCATTTTTTTTTTGGCCTTTTCTTCAAATTCTATAATTCTAAATCCTTCCTCTGTCCCTTTGTTGATGCCAGTTCATGGCTGCTTAATACAAGTTACTCATTTGAACCATTAGTGTCCTATCCAATGGCCACTAAATTTTATAGTGAGCATTACAATATTGTTGTTGTTTTAATACATAAAAGTTGAGATAGAAGTTATCCTTCAAAAAGAACCAAGATCACACAGTCACCTCAATTACCTTATTTTAAAAAATGGAGGCCTCAAGTTGAATGTACAAAAGACTAAAGGGGACAAATGAGCAATCAGAGTTCAAGCCTTTGGCTAAGCTGCCAGGTGAGATCATTTACACACATGGACCCTGCATCTGTTCCGAGTGAACAGCTGTAATGGGAGCACTGCAGTATCCCCACTCTGCCCAAGCACTCACCTTTGACTGCTCACAGATTTCAGAGCCCTGTATAGACTCGTCAGCTCTCTGCCCCTATGAAGCCTTGTTCTTTTTGCATAAAAGCAGTCTTCCCTAAAATGGTCAAGCTGAACAATAATTTTCCTCCCACTCGCTCAGGTTGTTCTTATGGTTGCCCTTAAAGTAAAAGTAGATGCCTCTCCAGCAGCCCTTTCAAGTGAGAAGATAGTGAGTGAGCCAGCTTCCTCTCCTCTAGAGGGACAAGGGAAGAGGCCAGAAAAGTGTCCGAGTAGCCAGCGCTCTGCTGCGTATCCCAGA
>RCUC01163726.1:0-36460 GCA_003697995.1 Taxidea taxus jeffersonii | reverse complement strand
GCCTCTGGGATCCAGAGGAAGGAGAAGGGGGCTGGCTAATGAAGGTGCTGCAGTGGTCAGCTCTGGGCGAGGGCACAGCTGTGCTCACAGGCCTCGCCCTCCACCCCCACCTCCAGGTCGCGCTCCTAGAGACCAACCCCTACCTGTTGGCGCTCACCATCATCGTGTCCATCGTGCACAGTGTCTTTGAGTTCCTGGCCTTCAAGAACGGTAGGGTGGGACCCTGGGGCCAATGGGAGGTCATGGGGGGCTGGGGATAGGAGGATGGGGGTGGGGCCTGCCCTCTATGTGGGGCCTCTCAGCCCCACTCTCCAGAGGCCTGAGGAGCTGGGGAAGGTAATGGCCCCGAAACTCCCAGCTCAAAAACTCCCATCCTGCGGGTGTGGCGCCGGGGAAGGAGCTGGCCTGCTGCTCCGGCAGAGGCTGGGATGGCGCCACCAGGGAGCCTGGCCGGGGAACTCCGAGGCTTTGATCAACCAGGGAAGCCCCTGAGCCGCTCTTGCTGCCCTGCACAGCAGGCTTTTCGTTGGGGGAGGCCCCTCGAGGTTGAGTGCATGGGCCCACCTGAGTGGGGCGGTGACAGCCGTGGGTGACTTGCCCACAGTCTCACAGCTCCCAAGTAACAGAGCCAGAATTGGGACCCAGGAGGGGGCTTCGACAACCCACTTTCCCCCTCTAAGCTGTGTGGGCCACTGCGTCCTTCCCTCGAGAGGCACGGGTCTGCGGGAGGCCTGTTGCCCTACATCTTGTGCGAGCAGTAGCCCTCATGGGTGTTCGCTTTAAGACAATGCTGCCGCCAGAAGTTGTGCCACCCACCGGGAGGGAGGGAGCTGTTAGCTGCGCCTGGCCACGCCTGTTGACTTTGACTTCCAGCTGGGTCGCCTGCGGTCCCACTTCCTCCTGAGAGAAGAGCACAGAGGGTACGGTCCCTCATCCGAGGTCACCCAGCAGGGGCCTTGGCCGCTGGCACCTTTACACCCTGTTCTTGTTGCCTCCCTGATCTGAGGCAGGACTCAGACCTACCAGCCTCCAACAAAATTCTGTCTCCAGATCCATTCTTCCCAGTCAGGACTTGGGGGGGCTCTAGGAGTGCCCCCTGAGGTCTCCTCAGGGCCTGATGGTCTGATGGGGGGTGGGGCAAGCCTACCGAGTGTGTGGGAGCTCTGGAATCGGAATCAGAGTGGGTGGGCGGCCTTGCACGCCAACGCCGAGCCAGCCCTGTGTGACCCGGGGCCTGACTCCACTTCCACAAGGCAGGCATCTGGTGGGCCGGCCACTGTGGCTGCGGGAGTTGGACAGCGCTGGTACCCGCTTTGGCCTACAGGAGGCCAGGGCTCAGAGAGGGACTGCCTGGCCCTGTGGGTGGGGGTCCCCCAGGGGCACGGGAAGGAGGTCTGGTTGTGGACCAGATGCCAGGACCTTATCTGCACCCCAGGAGTGTCTGAGGTCCTTCTGGATTTCAGAATGGTGGGCTGGAGGAGCTGGTCTCGAAGTGCACGTCCCAGAGCCTCCTGTGCAGGGGAGCATGGCACCAGGTGGACAGGCTGGTTCTGGGGTCGTGCGCACCTGGCTCACATCCAGATTCTGCTGGAGCGGACTCTGCAACCTGAGGAACGGGGCTTCCCTGACCAGCCTCCGCTCCTGGCGTCTGGCAAGCGCAGGACATGGCAGGGGCGACCGTCCCTGTCCCTGCGGCCACCCTCCTGTCGTCTGCTCTGGGTGGTGCCTGTGAGGTGACTCTTGATGGAAGGAGATGGTGGTGTGCACCCCACCCCCTTGGCAGACCCAGCGCCATGTTGGGGTTCGGAGGAGGACGGGACCTGAGGGAGCTGCGGGAGGGACTCGGAGGTGCCCCAGCTTGGCTTCACCCCAACTCTTGTGCAGATATCCAGTTTTGGAACAGCCGGCAATCTCTGGAGGGCCTGTCCGTGCGCTCTGTCTTCTTCAGCGTTTTCCAGTCTTTCGTGGTCCTTCTCTATATCCTGGACAACGAGACCAACTTCGTGGTCCAGGTCAGTGTCTTCATCGGGGTCCTCATCGACCTCTGGAAGATCACCAAGGTCATGGACGTCCGGGTAAGGCCGGGCCACTGTGCTGTTGTGGGGGCCACCAGGGGCTTGGAGTGGGGGATGTCTGCCCCAGCCAGACCCTGGAGCTGGTCCCTGGGGGTTTCCCAATGCCTGTCGCACTCCCAGGACCAAGGGGATTTTTGCACCAGGGGATTTTTTGGGTCACTCTTGGGGCAGGGGAACTGGGAACACTGAGGAAGGGCAGGGGCTGGAGCTGGCGTGGGAGTGTGAGCCAGGGTGGCAACTGACCACGGCCCCCCTCCCTATCTGCAGCTGGACCGGGAGCACAAAGTGGCAGGACTCTTTCCCCGCCCAACCTTCAAAGACAAGTCCACGTACATTGAGTCCTCGACCAAAGTGTATGATGATGTGAGTGTCCCCCACAGTGGGCCCCTGGGAGGGTCTCCAAGCACCCACACACCCCAGACCAGGAGAGGGGCAAGTGGGTGGGGTCTAAGGCATCTGCCTGCTGACTGCCGGCCCGTCCATTCTTTATGGCCTGGGTCACACCCTCCAGGGTTCCGGGCCTGCCGTGTATACTTCCTATCCAAGTCCAGAGTTCCCAGGGCCACCTGGAAATTCCCCCGGTCTGGCCTGCCAGACCAGGTGTGGGTGGGTGAGGGTGGGGAGCAGGGGTGCCAGCCCCGCCCTGTGCCCCACAGATGGCGTTCCGGTACCTGTCTTGGATCCTCTTCCCGCTCCTCGGCTGCTACGCGGTCTACAGCCTCCTGTACCTGGAGCACAAGGGCTGGTATTCCTGGGTGCTCAGCATGCTCTATGGCTTCCTGCTGACCTTCGGTGAGAAGCCCCTCACCACGCTCGGCCCCCCTGCGTGGGCCAGACTCAGCAGTACACGTTCCTGGGTCCACACTGGGTCACGCAGGGGGCCTGCTGGGGTCCGTTCAGCCTGGCCCTGCCCTCCTCATGCTCCCGGTCCTGTGCGGGAGAGACTCGTCCCCAGACGGGGATGGCTCTGGGTGGGCAGGGTGGCACATGAGGAGCCTTGGAGGGGTGCCCGGCCTAGTGGGCTGGGAAGGCCTTCCATGAGGCCGTGCATAGTGTATTTCAGTCATTGTCCTTGGGGCCCCTCAGAGATGAGCCAACAGGCACGTTGTAGCACGTGGCAGGTGCCACGAGGGGCTGAAGTTAAGGGGGTTGGGGAGACCTCTCTCAGGAGATGGTATGCACATCGAGGCCCTAAAGATGCCCAGGGGGCTGGTAAGGAAGCTGCGGTAAGACGTACCTGGGCGCGGGAGCGGCAGGGCAGCCAGAGGACAGCACGGGGGCAGAGACTGGATGTGCAGTCAGAGTTTGGGGGTCAGGGCACCCCTTCCTCTGCTCACGGGGCTCCTGCTGTCATCA
Organism: Taxidea taxus jeffersonii; assembly: GCA_003697995.1. NCBI lineage: Eukaryota > Metazoa > Chordata > Mammalia > Carnivora > Mustelidae > Taxidea > Taxidea taxus. The sequence continues at coordinate 33,029 of RCUC01163726.1, read as the reverse complement.
CCACAGGCTTCATCACCATGACCCCGCAGCTCTTCATCAACTATAAGCTCAAATCCGTGGCCCACCTGCCCTGGCGCATGCTTACCTACAAGGCCCTCAACACCTTCATCGACGACCTGTTTGCCTTTGTCATCAAGATGCCCGTCATGTACCGGATAGGCTGCCTGCGGGACGGTGAGGGCTGCGGGGCGAGGGGGGCGCCCGCGCTGGCCTCGGGGCTCAGTCTGGGGCTGCCGGGCGGGCCCCTTCCCTTCACACGGCCCCCCTCACCCCGCCCCCAGATGTGGTCTTCTTCATCTACCTCTACCAACGGTGGATCTACCGCGTCGACCCCACGCGGGTGAATGAGTTTGGCATGAGTGGCGAGGCCCCGACGGCAGCCACCCCTGTGGCCGAGGCCCCAACAGCAGCAGCAGCAGGGGCCCTCCCACCCCCACCCGCCCCGGCCCCCACCACAAGCACCGCCGCCGCCAGGGAGGAGGCCTCTACGCCCCTGCCCGCCAAGCCCACCCCAGGGGCCAGCTCCGCCAGCGAGCCCCAGGAAGCCCCTCCAAAGCCAGCAGAGGACAAGAAAAGGGATTAGCCGCCCCTGGTCCTCCTCTTCCGCTCCGGCTCCTGGTGACCATCACCCCTCCCCCTGCTGCCCCGGCCCCCCTCGCCTCCCCTCCCTGTCGCCCTTTCCCTGGACAGATAGGGCCAGGGCGGCGGGAGGCCCCACTCGGGCCGGAGCCTGGCTTGTGTCGCAGGGGCCGGGGCAGGCCAGGGCACGTTGTCTGTGGAGGCGCCGTCTGTCCATATGTTCCTCTGTGTTTCTAGCCATCTCACCCTGCCTGCCCAGCACCATTGGGAATCATGGTGAAGCGACGTGGCGCTGCCGAGGTGGGGGGGGCCCAGCGGGGGAGCGGCTGGGGCCCCTCTGTGGGACGCCCACGGCCATTTGTCATCTTGTCCCTTGTCCCCTGGCCACGCCCCTCCTCCCAGACCGCCGCCATTTAACACAGTCTGGATTTAATAAATTCATATGGGTGTTTAACTTAAACTCAGCAACCCCCCTCGTGCCTGCCTTCCTCTGCCACCCCCGGGGGGGTAGCTTCACCCGGGCTGGGGGTGGCTCTCCTTGGGTTTGCGAGGGAGACCTGCAGGGTGCAGGACACAGTAAAGTGGGAGACAGGGACCCTCGGGGCCAGGCCCTTCTTACCCTTCTCCCCCTCTCAGCAGCCTTCCAAGGGGTTTCTGTAACTGTCCCCATTTTGCAGATGGGAAGATGTGCGCTGGGGCCTTCTTGTACAATGAGGCTGTGTCTGGCCGGCCGTGGCTCAGAGCCCTGCCTGTGCACACTGATTGTCTCCTGGTCTCATGAGTAGACACCCACTGTCCTGATCATTTCCCATCAGAATAACTTGTTCAGCAGGCCCCACACACTGGACACATAAACCTTGCTTCTTTGGGTCTATGAGCTCTCTGGCCAGGTTGTAGTAGGGGTATCGGGGTGAATCCTTAGGCAGAGGGGTGTGCCTAGCTGTAGAGCTCTCAACCTGTTGGAGCAACCTTAGCATCCTCGGGGCTGCCTGCCCTGAGGACCTGGCCAAGACCTTAGTGCATGGCACGCCTGTCTTCCCACCTACCTGCGTGCTGGAACTGTTCACCCACTTTATAGACAGGACATAGGTCTCTGGGTGTCCCTGTGTTCCGAGGGGTCGGGACCCCGCGTTTCCAGATTTACTGTTTTGGGAGGTGGCCTCACCAGCACTGTGGGGAGAGGAGGCCCCGGGGCTGAGGACCACACCAGGCCCCAGCTGCCACCCCACCCCGCAGAGCCAGGCAGGGAATCCAGGAGGTCCTGGGAGGCATTAGCACACACAGAGCCCTGAGCCCCACGTGTACACACACAGGACAGCGGGCTCCTCCTCGCCTCAGGTAGCCAGGGACCCACTCTGCTCCCTCCCCTGCTCTGCCTCATTTCACAGTTGCCTGCCAGTGCCCTGCCGGGCTTCCGTCCTGCGACTCCAGGAACCAGGGAGGCTCTCAGGCCCCCTGGACTCACTGGGCTCCCCCTCCAGACACACACCCAAGACTTTGGCAAGGCCCCTCAGCTATAACCCGCACCCTCATCCCTCAGGAGCCTCACTTCTTCACTTCCCCTGAGACCACCTGGTCCAGGCTGTTCCCTCTTCTCCTGTCCCAGTCCTGCCCCTCCCATTTGCTCAGCAGCCAGAGGGTTTTCTAAAGCACAAATGTGACCCTACTGGGCCTCTGCCCAGAATCTACCGTGGTTCCCAGTACCCTTGGGAGAATAGGCCAGGCCCCTAACTAATGAGCGAGACCTTGAGGGGATAGGCCTAACCCCTACAGCCTGGTGCATCTCCCTTGTTTTAACTTGACATGATCACTTAGCTTCTGGCTCTGGACCCTGCTCTCCCCTTATGTGAGACACCCTTGGGCACATAACTTTACCTTATCCTATATGTCCTCCATATTGTGGTTCACATGTCTCTTCTTCCAGGAAGCCCTCCCTGACCACCTCATCTGGGACCCCCAGCTTCCTGAGCTCTCACACCCCAGCCAGCCCTGCCCGTTATGGGTCATCGCTCCCTGGAGACAGGTTATTCTCTGCTGGACTGAGCCTCGTGAGGACAGAGCCAGAGCTGTCTTGGTCACTGCTCTGTCCTCTGAGAGTGTTTGCTGAGTACATGTTTGTACACTCCTGACTTTGAAAGACATACACATCCAGAAGTGTGGACCTTGCTGAGGCCTGCATTTACACACTGGCAGAGAAACTGACATGCAGTCACTCCACAAATTTTTCCTGAGCTCCTCCCCTGCACGTTGCCCTGAGCTGGTGGGCGGGGGGGGGGGGGGCATCTGCTTACACAGCAGGAACCAAGACAGCCTAGGCCTGCCCTCACAGGGCTCAAAGCCCAGCAGAAGCCCCATGTGCTGAGGATTTCTGAACTGTCCCTCCAGTTACTCACCCAGTAAACAGTGGTGAGGCCCAATGTTTGCAAGGGGCAGGGGTGCATCAAGTGGGATCCAGGTCCTGTTATAGGAGCTGCAATTCGATGTTCCTTACCAGAGCCAAACTCTAGTCTAAGGATTGTTTGTGGTTTGCTTCATTTATCAAATGTAATGTTATTCAGTGTCCCCATCCCCTGACAGGCCGTCATTCTATCCTCTGGCCCACTACTTCTCAGCCTCCTTGTTCCCTGAACGGGCCATGTGTGTTCCCACCTCAGGTCCTTTGCACTTGCTGTTCCCTGTGCCTCACACACTTCCCTGGATAGCCACATAGACCCTTCATCATTTCAACTCCACTCAGTGTCATCTCAGACCCTTCCTGAACATCCTCCCGGAAACTATCCTCCAGACCTAATCCATATATCCTGCTTTATTCTGTCATGCCGTCATCACCACCAGACATGTATATATTTGCTTCTCTCTTTCCATTCATCTCGCCCACCTTGAATTTCAGTTCCATATGATGGCAGGGGCTTTTGTTTCTTGGGTTCCTTGCTGTGTCCCCGGCTTTTGGAACAGTACTCAGCACATGTAAGAACTATATGCAAGTGTCTGCTATTTTTAGGATCTCAGTTAAACCTCACAACCATCTTATGACAAGACCCATTTTACAGATGGGGAAACCAAGGCTCAGGGAAACGAAGTCAGTTGCCTGAAGTCACATGGCTGGTAAGTGGAAGACCTACGAGTCCTGATTCTGGACCCTCACTTCGTCACCTCTCTTGCAGTGCTCTTGTCCAATGCAAGACTACAGCCTGCAGGTCAAATCCAGCTTTTTCTAGTATTTGTGTGATTTTTACATGTTTAAGTGGTTGGAAAAAAAAAAAAACTCAAAACTATTTCCTTTGACATAAAAATTTGATACAAAGTCCAGATTTCAGTGACCATAAAATGTCATTGTATTGGAACACGGCCACACTCATTGTTTCTGTGCTGTCTTTGGCCACTTTTTGTGGAAAAAGTTTGCTCGATATTTTGCTGTACGGCAGTAGCTCTTCAGCTTGGGTGTGAGCTTTCTGCATCCCCTGAAGGGCTGAGGGCCACACTTTGAGACTGCAGCTGTACACGGTTCTGCTTCTCACAAGCAGACAACCGGCCTGGCTTGGTGACTGCCCTGACCTGGTGCCCAGGGCAGACCCTGGCACATGACAGGTGCTCAATACGTGCATGTGGAATGAATCCATGAGGCTGTGTGGTCATGCATAGAGAGAGGAGGTGGACATTTTTTAGGGAAGCAGACACAAGATGTCAAACCTTGGCTCTCTGTGGTCTGAGGGTGCTGGGCATCCAAGTTGGTTATTGGACACCTACTGTGTTCCAAGGACTGTTCTAGGCGTTAGGGTTAGAGCAAGGAACAAAGCAGACAAAACCTAAAACTAGCATTCTAGCCATAAACGTTTAAGTATCTTCAACCCCAATTTACAGTTGAAGAAACCGAGGCATAGCGAGACTGGTTTTCCTAAAGATCATTACTACCAATGGCAGCTGGAGCCCTGGCAACCTCCTGATCCCAAAGCTTCCCTTACAGCCAGGGAAACAGCAGGCTCAGCTCCCGCTGGCAGACCTGGGGGGCACGTCTCAGTTTCCCGACTTGTTCCATGGGTACGACGTGAGTGGTCCTAACCAAGTCTCCGCCAAAGCAACGGGCAGCGGCACGGGTCCAACCCCTCCCGTGTGCCCGGCCTCCCCTTCCCGGCCGACCCCGCCCCCACGGCCACGTGACGCGTGGGGGTTTTCCCGTTCCCCCTAGCGTGACGTCACGATGGGGTGCGGGCCAATGAGCGCGCAGGCCGGCGGCGCCGGGGAATTCCGCCGCCCCGCCCCCGCCCGCCGCCCGCCCGGCCCGGCCCGGCGCCCCCCGCAGCCCCGGGCGCCGCGCGTCCAGCCCGGCCTGCGGCCCCAGCCCCTGCGCCGCTCGTACGACCCGCAATCGTCCTCCGGACCGTGCCCCCTGTCCGCCCGGCCTGCCCGCGTGTGTGTTTTGATCTGGGCCGGCCTCCGGGCCGTCCGTCCCCACTGGTCGGGCCATGCCGAGTCGCCGCGTCGCTAGACCGTCCGCTGCGCCGGAGCTGGGAGCCTTGGGTAAGCGGGACCCGGGGTCGGGAGAGAAGTCTGGGGCGGGACTGGAAATGCGGAGGTTCTGGGGGCCCCGGAGTAGTCTAGAGGTTCCTACAGGAGTCTAGGGGCTTTGGGGGGGCAAGGCTGAGGGTTCCAGAGACACTGTATCAGAGGGAAGAAAGGGGGCAGTGGATAGTGACGGGGTCCAGCTCAAGCTAAGAGGGAGGTGTCCCACTACAGAGTGAGAAGGGGGCGGGGCCTGACCCTGAGGCAAAGGAGGGGGCGGGCCCGACTCCGCGAGATGGGGGCGGGGCCTGACTCAGAGAAGGCGGGGCGGGAGCGGCTCCTGAGGAGTGGGGGCGTGATCAGCCTCGGAGAAGTGGGAGACGAGAGAGGAGCCAGACTCAGAGTGGGCGAGACTGCGGGCCTTGGCTCATAGAAGGGGGCGGGGACTGGCTATGAAAGCGAGAAGGGGGCGGAGCCTAACTCTAAGAAGGAAGCAAGGTCCTACTCAGGGTAAGGGGGAGGGGCCTAATTCTGGCAGGGAAAGAGGGGGGGCTTGTTCCAAAAAAAGAAGGGCGGGGCCTGACTCGGAGAAGAAAGGGGGAGTGGGGCTCGCTTCAGGAGAGGAGGGGCAGGGTCTGAGAGGGAGAAGGGGAAGGGGTGACACTGAAAAAGTGAAGGGGTAGGGTTGACCCTGAGAGAAAGGACGGGGTGGGGGCTTTCGTAACTGAGGTTGAGAAGGGGCCCTCCAGACCTGACCTTAAGGAAGAGAAGGAGCCGGCGGCCTGAGTGTGATGCAGTCTGGGGAGAATGACAGAAACTAAAGATCCAGTCCATAAGTTAGAGAAGGAAGCGAGGCCAGATCCTGCGGGCGTTAAGGGTGAGGGGGTGGGGGTGCCTGATCCGAAGGGGCGGGGCCAGGAGAGGAACGGGGTGGGGCCTAGGAGACTCTCGGGTCCTCCCGCTGCGTCTCCATCACCTCCTGAGACTTGCCTCCCTCCCTGCCGCAGGGTCCACGGACCTCTCCTCGCTCTCGCTCGCCGTTTCCAGGACCACCGGTGAGCAGCCCACCACAGTTCCGGCCCACCCGGGAGCTCAGGACGGGGGAGGGGGGAATCCTGTGGAGGCGGCTTTGGGCACACCTCTGTCTGGGGTTTCACCCAGGGCCACCTCAGCTTTCCTTCGACCGCCTGTGTTCGTCCCTGCGGGTTGAGATGGGGGCCCCAGGTGCCCCTACTTCCCGGGTGGTTAGGAGCTGGACAGGTAAAGCTAACCACCTATTCACCCTGTAAGAGGAGTCCTCTTTATAGATTGGCCATGGTAGTGCAGAGGGTTAAAAATGACCTGCCAGTGCTGCCACCTCCTCGCTCTGTGAGTGAATGCCTGCAAATCACTTCTCTCTGGGCCTCAGTTTTCCTCATCTGTACAGTGGACATAATATCAGTGCCTCCTTTTGTCGGGGGATTGAGAGGATTCAATGAGCTGATACAGGCAGACTTTCAAAGCAGTGTCTGGCACACAGTAAAGTCTCAATAAGCATTAACTGTTCACAGCTGTTATAATGATGATGATGATGATTACTATTACTATTATCAGACTGCCTATAACAGTGGTTCTTAAACCTTTGTGTGCACTGGAGTCACCCAGGGAGCTTGTTAAAACAGATTGTTGGGCCCTACCTCTAGAATTTCTGATTCAGTAGGTCTAGGATCGGCCCCAAGACTTTGCATTTCTGGCAAGTTCCCAAAAGATGCTCAGAACCACTAGTCGGGAAGGTCCCTCAGCTAGTGTCGCCCAAAATTTGGTGCTGCCCAAGAAAATGCAAAATCATGGCTAAATGACAACATCCTCTCTCTTGTCAATCTGCTGGGATTAGGAGGGCAGGAACTGAGTCCTGTTATCATGAAGACTCAGCCCCTAGTGGGCTGGGGCTGGGCCTTGGTCTGTAGGTAGAATCCTGGGATGGACCCTAGCAGGGCTGGCCTCGCCATGGAGGAGGCTCTGTTGGTTCTCTAACAGGTCTGAGATTGTGGACAATGGGGAAAGGTGGAGCATGGTGCTGGGGATAGGTACTGCCCACGCACTCGTTCTGGGCAGGAACAAGGCTGAGTTTTTATCTGGCCCAAGATCTCTGGTTTCAACTGAGAGTCATTTGTGATGTCATCTCTTCAATAAATGTTTATTGAACGCCCGTTCTGTACCTCGTCCTGTGCTGGGCAGCACTGGGGACTCGGTAGTGCCCGAAACAGCCTAACTCTGCCCTCATGGGTTCCTCATCTGGATGTGGAGGCCAGGCACTTAGGGAATAAATTAAATGTGGGATTACCAAATGTGATAAAGGCTCTGAAGAAGTCTCAGGGTCAGTGAAATCTAACAGCAGAATAAGGATGGGAAAACTAAATGCTGTGACCGAGTGGGAGGGAAACATCTCTCTCATTCTGATGCGCTAGACACGTAGGGTACCCTGGATATATGGTGGGGACAGATAAGAGTCCCTTAACATAAAGTCATGCCAAATCCTAACCAGTGCCAATGAAATGATAAAACAAAGGTATGTAACTGTGAGTGACTAGAGCTATCTTAGGGACCAGGGGCCTGTCTTAGATAAAGTGGTCAGGGAAGACCTATCTAGTAGGTAACATCTGAGCAGGGACCTGAAGGAGGAGGAGGGGGAAGGAGGCCTTGCAAAGAACTGGAGGAAGAACATTCTGGCAGAGATCAGGTTGTGCTAAGGCCCTGAGGCAGGAAAGACATGGCTGGTGTTCTGCCTGCATGTGGCCCATCCTGGCTGTCCCTGGATGGTGGCACATCTGTGTGGGAGGTCAGGGTGGGATGGAGTGTTATTTGAGTTGAACCCTAAATAAGGAGAAGTTCCCAATGTTTGCTGGCTGAAAGAGGATTTTTTCCCCAAAGATTTATTTATTTGAGAGAGAGAGTAAAAGCAGAGGGAGAGGGAGAGAGAATCCTCGAGCAGACTGTTTGCCGAGCAGTGAGCTTGACACGGTCTGGATGGATCCCAGGTCCCCTGGGATCATGACCTGAGCAGAAATCAAGAGTCAGCTGCTCAACCGGCTGAGCCACCCAGGCGCCCCCAGAAGGGGATTTTTAGATAATAATGCTATTAACTAAGCTTTATGGAGGGGCTAGGGCAGTCAGACATGGTGCTAAGCAGTTTTCCTGTGGGATTCGGAATCCTCATGTTCACACCTTGAGATGGGAGCTCAGACCTCATTTGAGAAAGACTCAGAGAGGTTGAGAGACTTTCCTGAGGCTACATAGTGAGTGTGTGACAGGTAGGATTCCAACCAGCATCTGTTTGACTCTGTGCTCTGAAAGCAGGTCCGGGGCCTTCTTCATTTTAGAGATGGGAGCCTGAGGTCTAGAGAGGGAGGACGGGTTAGTCACCCAAGTCCATAAAACAATGTCCCCCAATACTTGATCTGCTGGCAGCCAGCATTTATGCAGGGCCTACTATTCTAAGCAGTTCAAGTGCTTCCCACCCATGTATTAGCTCATTTAATTTTCACAGCAGCCCAATGAGGCATTATCACTGTGTCCATTTTACAGATGGAGAAACCAAGGCAAAAAGGGGTTAAGTGGAGGGGCTCAGGGCCCTCCAGTTAGGAAGTTGCAGAGCCAGGATTTGAACTGAGGTAGTCCAAACCTCAGGCCACTGCTGTCCAGACCTCAGTTTCCCCCTGCAGCCTGGGCAAAGTCTAACTCCTCTTTGGGCCCACAGGTCATCCAGCACGGACGCCTAGGAGTTTTTCCCAAGTTTAGTGACCGGAGGTTGGCCCTGCCAGGGATCTACAGCCTATCTCTTCTTCTGTCCCAGCCTCAGTGTCCCCAGCTACCCAGTGGGGGTATCTTCCCTACCCTGCTGACTTCACAGATCACAGGCGATAAGGGGAGCAGGAAAACTGCTTTCTGAGGAGCAAAGGTCTGGCTGCCAGGAGCCACTCCCTGAGAGTGGAGGAGGAGGACAGGTCTGGGAGCGGGGCAAGCTGGCATTGATCTGTCTGTGACCGGTGGCTGGGGTAGGCGCCCCTGAGAGGGGTTCTGGCCCCGGCCTGCCCCGTCTCGCTGTGTGACCCCAGGCGGGCCTGCTTGCTCTGGCCTTCCCATCATCCTGTCTATAGAATGACGGGAGGTTTCTTTCGGTTTCTCTGTGGCCCCTTTCAAGACCGAGCTTTCCCAAGGAGGTGATGAGGGGCTTCCCCAGCCTTTAGAATCTTAGCTGTTTAGTTTTTTTCCTGGTCATAAGATCCTTGGCTTCCCTGGGTCCTCAACGATGCCTTTGAATTCCTGGCCTCAATGTTTTTTTAGAAGGTGCTTGAGGGTCCCCTGACCCTGGGGCCCCAATACTGCGAGCTGAAGGGAGGGTGGCCCAAGGGGGTGAAATCGGGGTTGGGGTTTGGCACCCCAGCGAGCCAGAGCCCAGTTTCCCAGGATGGAGGAAGAAGAAAGGGGGAGGGCTCCAGGCGGGGATGGGGTTGGGGAATCTGTCTTAAAAGATGAAAGTCTTGACCGCTTTCTGGACCTCACCTTTCTCTTTCTCTTTCTCTTCCTTCCACAGATGAACTGGGTAAGTATCACAGGGCAGGTCCGGGGGAAGGGGTGGGGCTTGGCGAGATGTCCTAGTGCTCACAGGGCGGGATCTGGGCCTTCTTTGCTGTTGGGTAGGACTGTTGGGGACTTCAATGTTTCTGTTCCCAAACTTCCAGCAGTACCTGATACTTAGAAAAGGCTCCCCACATCAACTGCCCTTAGTGTTCCCATTACCGCGAGCGAGCACTGGGTCATTTTCTCATTGAACTGTATGGAGCACGCCCCGTGTGCCAGGCACCAGATTCAGCCATGAACCATACGAGGTCCCTGTATTCCTTTGAGCTGACACTCTGGCGGGGCGATAGTAGGAAAGAGAGTAAATGAACAAGATCGTGTCAGATCGGGCTGAGGCTGTGAAGGAGATAAGGGGAAGAGGAGCCGATGGCCTGGGAAGACACATACTAGGTGGGCCTTTCAGAAGAGGTGACATTTGAGCTGAGACCTGAAGGACAAGGAGCCAGAGTGGGTTGAATCGGGGGAAGCCCGATACAGGCAAATGGAGAGTAGGTGCAGCACCCCCAAAGAGGGCCAGGCCTTGCCGGGAGCAAGCAACAGAAAAGAGGCTAAAGCAGGGCGAGCAGTGGGTTGGGGGGTTGTTGGCAGGAGGCCGAAGGCCCAGGACAAGAGGGAGCCAGTCCACACAAGGCTCTGTGGCAGGGGGTCAGGGCTGTGCGATTTTGTTTGTTTGTTTGTTTGTTTGTTTTTCCTGAGATGAATCGAGGTTGGGGAAGGTGTTATATGGAGAGGATGTTGACTTTGACTCTTAGGGGAGATGGGAGCCATGGGAGGTGTCTGAGCCGAGTGGGGATGGGGTCTGACCTAAGCTATGTCTGGCTGTGTGGGGGGCACTTGGAGGAGGCCAGAGGGGGAACAGGAGCAGTGGTTCAGAGGGGAGATGGTGAGCGTCGACCAGAATGGAGCCGGGGGTGTGGGGAGCAGCAGTGGGAGTGTAAACGTGTATTTGAGGTAAGAGGCAGAAGAGGCCCAAGGATGGGGACAGATATGTGATCATGGGCAGCTATCCGGGCTTCCAGCTTGGGTACTTGGTGGACCGGGGTGCTGCTTTCTGAGGTGGGGACTGCTTGGGGGGTTATTATTAACACACACACACACACACACCCGCCCAGGGCAGGGGAGAAGCAGGGACAGGGACACCTGTCACCTGGCCCTACCTTTATCCAGGTGAGAGGGGACGGGGATTTCAGGCACTGGTAGGGAGGGGAGTGGACATGAGGGTGCAGGAGCAGAACCCAGGCGGCCCTCGGTTTCTGGCCTTGAGAACTGGGGAACTGTTCGCAAGCAGGGTAGGGGCTTTTTTGGGATTGGGAGCCGAGTCCCCCGCCCCAACTCGGCCCACAAGGAAGATACCTCGAAGAAATGAGTGGATGGGGAAAGGTGGGGCAGCACAGGTCTTGGGGGGGTCATCAGGCCTTTCCTTCTATCATCAGCGTCACCCCCAGTTTTTGCTTCTTCCGCAGAGATCATCGACGAGTACATCAAGGAGAACGGTTTCGGCCTGGAGGGGGCGCCGCCGGGCCCGGGCGAGGGGCTGCCGCGCCTCGTGCCTCGCGGGGTGGCCTCCCTGAGCACCGTCACCCTGGGCCCCGCGGCGCCCCCGCCCCCGGCCACGCCGCCGCCCTGGGGCTGCCCGCTGGGGCGGCTCGTGCCCCCTGCCCCGGGCCCCGGGCCGCGGCCGCACCTGGTCATCACCGAGCAGCCCAAGCAGCGCGGCATGCGCTTCCGCTACGAGTGCGAGGGCCGCTCGGCCGGCAGCATCCTCGGGGAGAGCAGCACCGAGGCCAGCAAGACGCTGCCCGCCATCGAGGTGAGGCCCGGGGCGGGGTCTCGCGCCTCCCCGCCCCCCCTGCCGCCGAGATTCGCGCGCCGGCATTGCTCGTGTATTTCATGGTGGTTATCATTATTGCCGTTGCTGTTGTTGGAGCGGTTCATACTCTCACTGCCTCGGGTTCCAGAGGACATTCCAAGAAAGGCCTCCTTCCGGGCATTGGCAGTATTGATCAAAATTATCATTGCCCTGAAAGGCAGGGTAGCTCGCCTCCTGGCCCACAAGGGAGGCCAGAGTAATTGGAGTGGCCGGGTTTGAATCCCTGTTCTGCCATTTACCAGCAGGGCAGCCTTGGACTGCTTGTTTGGTCCCTCTGTGCCTCAGTTTCCTTCTCTACAAAATGGGATAATAATAATAATAATAATAACAACAACAACAACTAACCACGGGTGGTTGTCAGGAGGTGTGAATGAGTTAATGACACGTGCAGGGCCTCCAGCGTGGTTTGTGCTCAGGAGAGATGAGCTGGAGTTAGGATTATTGCCACCATGACTCATAGTCTTGGCCATTCCACTTCGGAAATTGGCGATGTGGATAAACCATGCTTTGGGCAAAAAGAGGGTTGTTCAAGAGATCCCCAGCAGCCTAGTTATGTAAAGAGTTGGAAACTGTAGAGTTAATCAGCAGCTGGTGGGGTAACACGTGCACATCTATGCACACATGGAATCCTATGCAACCACGAAAACTATCTGTGTGTGCCGGTGAATAGAAATGCATTCAGTGCACAAAGAAAGATTTTTAAATGAAGCTGTCCCCCAGGTACTGACGTGGAGCCATCTCTAAGATATATTAATAAACAAACAAACAAAAAAAATTGAGGCACAGAACCCTTCGTAGGGGATTATATTACCTTCGGTGTTAAAAAGGGGGAAAAATAAGATTCTGTATTTGTATTTGCTGGTATGTGCCTCCAGAAATTCTGGAAGGGGAAAAAAAAAGTCATGACTTTTTGGGGTTGGGGTAGTGCTGAATGGATAAGGTGCAGGTAAGGTTTTTCACTACACGCATCTTTATTTTGCTTTATAGTTTTGAATCATATGGCTCGAAACTTTCCAAGATTTCAATTGATTTAATTCATATGTGTTAACAAAATTTAAATTAAACTGAACAAAAGAAGTCCACCACTCCTGCCCCCAAGGCCCCCAGGCCCCACCCCTGCAGAGGTGACCTTTTCTTTTCTTTTTTTTTTTTTAAGATTTTATTTATTGGACAGACAGAGACAGCACAAGCAGAGGGAGGGGAAGGGAAGAGGGAGAAGCAGGCCCCTGGCTGAGCATGAAGCCCAATGTGGGACTTGATCCCAGGACCCCAGGATCGTGACCTGAACCAAAGGGAGATGTTTAACCGACTGAGCCACCCAGGCACCCCGGTGACCCTTAAAAAAAAAGAGATTTATTTATTTATTTATTTATTTGAGAGAGAGAAAGAGCACACACATATAGGCACCTGCCAGGGGTCGGGGGAAGAGCAGAGGGAGAGAGAGAGAAACTCAGGCAGACTCTGCACTGAGCATTAGCCCAAACTGGGACTCGATCCCACAACCCTGAGATCATGGCATGAGCTGAAACGAGGTGTCACACGCCCAGCCAGCTACATCCCCAGGCACTCCCAGAGGTGACCATTCTTATCAATATCTCATGCATCCTTCTGGGAGTCGTTTATGGTTCTGTAGGGACATGTATACATATTTATGTACAATCCCCCCTTTGTACATGGAGAGGAGTATAATCTATATACTATTTTGCACAGTGGTCTTTTTTGCTTAAGAATGTATCTTGAAGGGGCTCCTGGCTGGCTTAGTCTGGAGAGCACACAACTCCTGATCTCAGAGTTGTGAGTTCGAGCCCCACACTGGGTGTAGAGATTACTTTATTTTTATTTTATTTTTAAGATTTTATTTATTTATTTGACAGAGATCACAAGTAGGTGGAGAGGCAGGCAGAGAGAGGAAAGGAAGCAGGCTCCCTGCTGAGAAGAGAGCCCAATGCCCAATGCGGGGCTGGATCCCAGGACCCTGAAATCTTGACCTGAGCCGAAGGTGGAGGCTTTAACCCACTGAGCCACCCAGGCACCCCTAGAGATTACTTAAAAAAAAATCTGGGATGCCTGGTGGCTCAGTCGGTTAAGTGTCTGCCTTCAGCCCAGGTCATGAGCTAGGATGCAAGGTCCCGCATTGGGCTCCTTGCTCAGTGGGGAACCTGCTTCTCCCTCTGCCTCCTGCTCCCACTGCTTGTGCTCACTCTCTCTCTCTCTCTGACAAATAAATAAATAAAATCTTCTAAAAATAATAAATGAATAAATAAGTAAATAATAATAAAAAATCTAAAAAAAAAAAGAATGTATCTTGGAGTGCAGCTAACCTCAGCGTGTCTAAAGCTGTCCCCCTCTCTTTCATTGAGCCCCATCGCGTGGGTGGGTGCGAACCCGCTGGGCAGGTCCTCCGTTACTGGGCACTTAGGTTGCTTCCCATCACCTATTTTGAGCAAACCTGTAGAGAACGACTCGGTTCATCTATTATTTCCCTCGTGTCACGCAAATAGCTTCTGGAAGTGGAACTGCTGGCCAAAGGTAATTTGAGAGATATTGCCAAATTGCCCTCTGTGAGCAGTTCGTACCCACGACTGTTTCTCCTAGCTGGTGTCTGAGACACCTGGTTCCTTGCGCCTCCCCGATATGGAGCCTACGTGTGCTTCTGGATCTTTGCCCAAGTGTTTATTGAGTCTGAATTGTGTACTAATCATTCCATGAGCCCCGACTTCTGGCCCAAGTAACTCCCTGGCCATCAGCTCCCAGTGTTCTCTGAGTTTCCCCCACCAGGCGGCCAGAGGGACCCTGCTGAGTTATACATCTGCTCTTCTCCCCTGCTCAGAATCCTCTCTTGGCTCCCTAGTGCCTTCAGGAGGAAGCTCAAGTTCCTCCCTGCGCCTCTGAGGCTCTCCCTCTCTGATCCTGCTGCCAGTTTGTACCCAGCCCCTCTTCACTGGCAACCCTCTAGCCACTGGGTCTTTGCCCTGTGCTTAAGGGCACAGCCTGCCGTGCTCTCCTCCTGAAGCCTGACCTCGTATTCACCCGTGAGGCCTCAGCCCGCCTCCAGGAAGCCTTCCCTGACCACACTCCCCAGGTCCAAACTCTTTCATATAAGGTATCCTGCTTCCCTCCTTCTCTCCCTTGATGGGCTTTGTCCTCATAGGTTTATTTGGGTGTTGAAAGAGCAGCCCCATCCTCCCCCCACCCTCCAGGAAGCAGTCAACATAGTGGTTACAAATATAGATTTCAGAGTCAGAAAGATGTGGCTTTTAGTCTTACCAGCTATATGAACTGAGGCTAGTTCAGTGCTTCTGCTGGCCTCAGTTTCCTCATCTGTAAAATGGGGTTGGAGTTCCCACTCCCACAGGATGCTACGAGGAAACCAGGAAGGTGGACCAGCACCGGAGGAGAGGCTTCCTCTTTACTCAGCGAGGTAGTTATTATTTGATTTGGCTCCAGACATTGTGGCCAAAAGCAGCATGCAGGGCAGAATGTTCTGGTTGAAAGAATGTTTTTTTTTTTTTTTAAGATTTTATTTATTTATTAGTCAGAGAGAGAGAGGGAGTGAGCACAGGCAGAGAGGTAGGCAGAGGCAGAGGGAGAAGCAGGCTCCCTGCCAAGCAAGGAGCCCGATGTGGGACTCGATCCCAGGACGCTGGGATCATGACCTGAGCCGAAGGCAGCCGCTTAGCCAACTGAGCCACCCAGGCGTCCCAGAATGGTTTTTTTTTAATGGTTTACCGGATTCTCAGGACTGGGGCAAGTGTGATGCCTTGAGGGGCATTTTCATGGCCCTTTTTTAAGGTCTTTAAGGATTTTGTTTATTTTTCCAATTGACGGGATTTTTAAAAAAGATTTTATTTATTTATTTGAGACAGAGAGAGAAAGAGTGAGAGAGAGCTGGGGAGGGGCAGAGGGGGAGGAAGCAGAGAGCCTGATGCAGGGCTTGATCCCAGGTCCCTGAGATCATGACCTGAACGGAAGGTAGATATTCAACCAACTGAGCCACCCAGGCGCCCCGACAGAGGATTTTTTTTTCAGCTTTATGTCCTCTTTCTTTGGAAAAATTTAAAACCTACAAGCAATAGACAAGAATAGTACAGCGAACAAGCCTGTTGGCTTATTTGCTTCATGTCTTTCTCTCCCTTTGTATAGACATTTATAGAGGAAGATTTGAAAATCAGTTGGAGAGAGGAGACACTTTACCCAGAATGTTTCAGTTTGTGTCCCTCAAGAACAAGGATGTTTTCCTACAGTGTAGGAGCTGTGTAATCATAATGCTATCTACCACACTCTAGAAGCTTAATTCTCCTCTAAGGATATTATGTTATGAAATTCATATTCTAATCCCCTAAATACTCTTTTTCTTTCTTCCTTCCTTTTTTCCTTTCTTCCTTTCTCCCTTTCTTTCTTTTTTTTTTCTTTCTTTCTTAAAGATTTTGTTTATTTATTTGACACAGAGACAACGAGAGAGGAAGTGGGGGAGTGCAGGGGAGTGGGAGAGGGAGAAGCAGGCTTCCCGCAGAGCAGAGAGCCTGATACAGGGCTCGATCCCAGGACCCTGAGATCATAACTGGAGCGAAGGCAGACGCTTAATGACTGAGCCACCCAGGTGCCCCCCAAATATTCTTTTCCTTTAAAGATTTTATTTTTAAGTAATCTCTACACCCAATGTGGGGCTTGAACTCACAACCCCGAGATCGAGAGTCACACGCCCCACCCACTGAGGCAGCCACACACCACCCCCTCCGAATACGCTTGAGAGCTATTGTTCTTGTTGGTCACTTGTTTAATATTCACATGCTGAGTTTAGCTGGCAGTTCTTGCCATGGTCTGAGTGTTTGTGTCCTCCTAACATGCATCCATTGCGGTCCTATAGCCCCCAGTGTAATGGCATTAGAAGGGAGGGCCCCTGGGGAGTGCTGAGGTCATGAGGGCAGAGCTGTCAAGACAGGGATGGATGATTTTGAAAAGGGTCTCCAGAGAGCTAACGGGCCCCTTCTAGCAGGAGGCCTTCCCCAGAGCCCTACCGCACCAGCACCCTCGTCTCAACTTCCACCCTCCAGAACTGTGAGAGAGGGATTGTTGTCATTTATGTGCCCTCCAGGTTCATGGGATTTGTGTGTAGCAACCCGCATGGATGAAGACGCATGTCTTTTGTGTCTTCCGACCCGAGTTTATTTCTCCATCAGGCTTGGGGTTTGGGGATGTGGACATTTGCGGAAGGACAAGACTGATGTTTTGTGTACTGTCCCACATTCCGTGTTTGTTGGCAGTTTCCGGATGAGATCAGGTTGTGTGTTTTTGGGGGGAACAAACCCGGTGATGATGCTGTGGCCTTGGTGTCTTACATCAGGAGACATGGGCCGGCAGTCTGTCCCACTCTCAGTGATGCGGAGTCAGATTCCATGGTCAAGGTGGTATGTTAGTCTCTCTAGCAGCCATAACGAACTACCCCAGGCTAGGTGCCTTGGACCACAGAAATGTATTGTCTTAGCGCTCTGGAGGCTGGAAGGCCAAGATCAAGGTGCCAGCAGATCTGGTTTCCTCCGAGGTCTCTCTCCTTGTCTTGTAGATGGCCTCCCTGTTGGTGTGTCCTCACTTGTCTGGTGTCTCTTTGTGTGTCCAGATGACCTCTTCTTATAAGGACCCTGGGAAGATTGGATAGAGCCCATCCAAATGGCCTCACGAACTTAATCACCTCTTTAAAGACTCTGTCTCCAAATTCAGCCACATTGTGAGGTCCTGAGGTTTACTGCTTCAACCTATGAGTTGCAGGGGGCTGTGATTTAGCCCATAAGAGCGAGTGCCCTGCTCTTCGTTGTAAGGACACAGCTTTCCTTTGTAATGAGCAACCTACTATGGAGTGATGCTTTGAGGCTGTGTTTTCCTCACCAAACGTGGTGAGGTTTCTACATCTTTCCAGGCAGTTTTTCTGGCTCGGTGTCAGTTTTGATTTCTCAGAGTTAGAACAGGAAATATCCAACAATAGGGGATGACCTGGCTCTGGTTGTGGATTCAGGATTTTTATTCCCATCTTTCAGAGCGGCAAACTGAGGCTCGGAGAGTGGAAGTTACTTGCTCAGGGGCACCCAGCAAGTTTACTGTAGTAATTCCTAAGCACTCCTGTGTGCCTGGTACTTAATAATACACATTCTACAGATAAGGATGGAACAGAGAGGTTTATCATGCAGATGGCCAGTCCTCGAGCCTGGATTTGGTACCAGGTCTGGCTTATTCTAAGGCCTTGTGTGACCTCTTAGAGATGAGAAGGTTTCAGCCCTGCAGTTCTCATGAGTTCTGAGACTGTTGACTCTGAGCTTTTCTGAATCCTCTAACAGTGCAGTAGGGAGCTGATTAAATGAATAGCTTTAACCCCATCTGACTCAGTGAAATTTACAGACAATATGACATCCGTCTACTCATAATCATCCCTAAATCCATCATGCCCTAACTTTAATATGAAATGAAAGGAAAATAATACAGCATAATAAGCACCTTTATTTCAATATGTGGAAATGCTCCGACATGGCCCCAGGGAATAATAATAAAAGTGGCAGTTGCTTGGGACCTCATGAATGCAGGGGTCCCATAGATAGCCTGACCCACGGGGAGGGGGTATTTAATGAATCAAATGCTGTATAGCCAGGGTTACGGTTGGTGATGGGATATTCCAAAGTGGTGAACAACCCTTAGTGTAAACAAAATCCAGTCTTCCCTCAATTAACACAATGGCCCCAGTCCTGGAAAATTCAGTGTATTTTTGAATTATGGGAAAAAAGAGGGGTGCCTGGGTGGCTCCATCGGTTAAGCATCTGCCTTCGGCTCAGGTCATGATCCCAGGGTCCTGGGATGGAGTCCCGTATCGCATTGGGCTCCCTTCTCAGAGGGGAGCCTCCTTCTGCCTCTCTCTCTCTCTGCCTGCTGCTCCCGCTGCACTTGCTCACACTCTCTCTCTGTCAAATAAATAAATAAAAATCTTTTTTAAAATTATGGGGAAAAGGACCATATATGTAAAATGGCTAGGATCTTGGCTCTGATCATTTTGAATAGGTTTGCCCCCCATGTGAGTGTTGGCAGGATGATCGGAAGTCTTGTAGGACTTGTGTGGGACCGTCCCTGGTATGGCAGTCTGTGTGGCATCTCTGGTCCAGGGTCCTGCCTGCTGTGGGCTCTGGGTTCCCATCCCTGTGTCACCCCCCCAATATCCAAAACACCCCCCAATATCCAAAACACCCTCTAGAGGGTGATACTCCCTCACAGAGATGCACTTATTCATTGTTTTTTGGTTTGTTTACTTATTTGTCTATAAGTAGGCAAGGGCTTTAGAAATTCTATTTTAGAAGAACTTCTAAAAGCCCTTTTAGAAGGGCTTTATGGATTCTTTGATGCCAGCAGGTCCCTGTGGAGAATCCAGAAAAGCCAGGTGGATCTGGGCTGGGTCTGGCCGGTCTAAAGGGCTGGTTTCTATCTGCTCCTGCTCCTGGCTGCTGAGCATGAATTCCTGCCCCAGGAGCCTTAACTATGTTTATTTTTAAAGAGAATCTGGATGGGACATCTGGATGGCTCAGTCATTTAGGCAGCTGCCTTTGGCCCAGGCCATGAACCTAGGGTCCTGGGATTGAGCGTCCTGGGCTTCTTGCTCAACAGGGAGCCTGCTTCAACCTCTCTCTCTGCCTGCTGCTCACCCTGCTTGGGCTCTCTCTCTCTCCCTTTCTCTCTGACAAATAAATAAAAATTTTTATTAAATTTTTTATTAAAAATTTTATTTATTGGGGTGCCTGGGTGGCTCAGTTGGTTAAGCAGCTGCCTTCGGCTCAGGTCATGATCCCAGCGTCCTGGGATCGAGTCCCACATCGGGCTCCTTGCTCGGCAGGGAGCCTGCTTCTCCCTCTGCCTGCCACTCTGTCTGCCTGTGCTCGCTCTCTCTTTCTCTCTCTCTCTGACAAATAAATAAACAAAATCTTTATAAAAATTTTATTTATTTATTCATGAGGGACAGAGAAAGAGAGAGAAGCAGAGGAATAAGGAGAAGCAGGCTCCCCGCTAAGTGAAGAGTCCCTGAGCCGAAGGCAGATGCTTAACCGAGCCACCCAAATAAATAAAATCCTAAAAAAAAAAATAGAATCGGAAATCTGGAATAACAGGATGTTTCATACTTTCTATTTTTATTTTTTTAAGATTTTAATTTATTTGAGAGAGAAAGTGAGGGGGGATTGGGGGATGGAAAGAGGGAGAAGCAGGCCCCCAGCTGAGCAGGGAGCATGACACGGGGCTGGATCCCGGGACCCTGGGATCATGACCTGAGCTGAAGGCAGACGTTTAATGGACTAAGCCACCCAGGTACCATTTTTTTTTTTTTTAAGATTTATTTATTTATTTGGTGGGGGAGAGAAACTTTAGTGGACTCGGGGCTAAGTGGGGAGGACAAGGTGGGGCTGAATCCCATGACCCTGAGATCCTGACCTGAGGTGAAACCAAGAGTGGGAGGCTTAGAGGACTGGACACCACCCAGGCGTCCCTGTCTCATACTTTTTAAGTGCAGGCTCTAAATCTTCCCCAAGTTTGAACAAAAATGTCATCTCTCTTTGTAGTTTTAAAAAAAAGTTTTCTTGAGGTATCATGTGTATATACAAAATTGCACATACTTAATGCATCCGGTTTAATGAGTTTGGATGAAACATTTTTTAATTACCAAATAACGGGAAGAACAGTACGGTGAGCACCTGTGTGCCCTTAACCTGTATCCGCCAGGTTATCATTTTGCTACCTTTGCTGTCTCTGTCACACACCTTTGTACAAACGTATGCGTGTGCACGCACACACGGATACACACACGCCTTGTTTTTGTTAAACTATTCGGATGTGTATCATCAATATCACATTACTTCCCTGCAGGATAGTGGGATAGCGGGATAGTGGGATAGTGGGCATCTCCTGCGAATAAGCTTCCACGTGGTGACAATACTATTAGTATCCCCAGGAAAATTAACGATATCCCATTGTATCATCCAGTGTGTTACATTTCCCAGGTGTCCCCCAAATATCCGGTGCCTTCTTTCTCCTCAATCCAGAATCCGGTTAAGGAGCCTACATTGCATTCGGTTGTCATGTCTCTCTGGTCTCCCCCTCCCCGCATGCACTTTTTTTTTTTTAATCAAGTTGCAATTGATCAAGTCTTACGTATACAGCTCTCTACATTTTTTGTATACATATACACTCTGTGACTACCAGCCAGGTCGAAAGATATTATTTGTTCGATTTTCACCGAAAATACGATGCCCATCTTTTTATTGTCTTTCACGACACTGATTTTTCTCACCTAATGACCTGTGAGATTTGGGTGACATACTCCTGGAGGGCTGTCGCAGAAGTGAGGTCGTGTCTTCCCAGTCTCGTCAGACTCCCCAGGTCATCTGGGCCCAGTACTGGTGATGCTGCCCTTGGTCACCTGATTTAGGTGGCGTCCAGTGGGTTTCCTTCCCCGGTCATTAGTAAGTTCTCCGTGGGTAGTCCTCGAAGACCCTGTGTGCATTCAAGGTTTTAAAGACTCACAGTGGCTGGGGCACCCGCGTGGCTCAGTCATTAAGCATCTGCCTTCAGCTCCAGTTATCTCAGGGTCCTGGGATCGAGCCCCGTATCGGGCTCCCTGCTCAGCAGGAAGCCTGCTTCTCCCTCTCCACTCCCCCTGCTTGTGTTCCCTCTCTCGCTGCATCTGTCTGTGTCAGATAAATAAATAAAATCTTTAAAAAACAAAACAGGGGCGCCTGGGTGGCTCAGTGGGTTAAGTCTCTGCCTTCGGCTCAGGTCATGATCTCAGGGTCCTGGGATCGAGTCCCGCATTGGGCTCTCTGCTCGGCGGGGAGCCTGCTTCCTCCTCTCTCTCTGCCTGCCTCTCTGCCTACTTGTGATCGCTGTCTGTCAAATAAATAAACAAAAAAAAAAATAAAAAATACAAAACAAAACTCATAGTGGCCAAAGAAAGCACATTGGCGGGGCAGCGCTCATGTTATGAGGCCCCCAGACCAGCAGCCAGAAGCCTTTGGTTTAGGATCTCAGAAGGGTCTTAAGCAAACCCCCTTCCATCATCCTGGGGGAGAAGCTTAGAGAGCTATCGAAGGAGGCCCCAGGGAGTTTGGATGGGTGCAGGTGTCTGCCAGGGGACCCCAAAAATGCACCTGTCTCCCTGCAGCTCCGGGATTGTGGAGGGCTTCGGGAGGTGGAGGTGACCGCCTGCCTGGTGTGGAAGGACTGGCCTCACCGAGTCCACCCCCACAGCCTCGTGGGGAAAGACTGCACTGACGGCGTCTGCAGGGTGAGGCTACGGCCTCATGTCAGCCCTCGGCACAGGTACTCGACCCCTGATCCCCCCCAGCCCTTCACCCCAGGTCATGGAGGTGCCCAGGGAGACCTTAGGGCAAGGGGCCGCTTGGCCAGATTCTCCCCACTGCGTTTCCTTGCTGGGGAGACCAAGGCTGGGCCCGGCAGCGGGGTGGAGGGGCGTGCCCGGGCCTGGGCCCCCGCTTCACACACCTTCACACACAGTTGTATTGACGCCCATTTTGTTGAGGCGGAAACTGAGACTTGGAGGAATGGCAGAGCAGGGATTTGACTCAGACCTGACTTCACGGCAAGATCATTCTTTCTCTCGCTTGATAATTTATACATTTTTAATAAATAAACATAAATAAAAGGTTCAGAAAGACCGTACCGTGAAAAACAAATTTCCTTCCACCTTTGGTCGTGCAGCTGTCAGTGGCCCTTCCTGGAGGCAATTAAAAATATGCTATGCATGTCTATTTTTTTCTCCCCTTACAAATGGTGGCAGACATTTGTACCTCGTTTTTAGGTTCCAGTATATCTTGGAGATCATTCCTATAGGCATTTTGAGCTCATCCTTTTTCTTGGCTTCATAGTATTCCAATATACAGCTGTACACCATTACTTGAACATGCCCCCTAGTAATGGGCCCTCAGGATAGTTCCGTGCTCCTGTGGCCGTATTACTAAATGTGTGGTTTTACATATATATCATTTCTTCTCTAGGATCAATTCCTAGAGGCAAACTCGCTGGCTCTAACTTCAGCGATTAACTCTCACTGTAAACTTTCTGTGATTTAAAAACTTAGCGAAGATGTAAGGTCCGTGAAAGGAGGGATTTTGTCTCTTTTGTTCCCTGCTGTGTCCCCCTTGGGTCCCCCCACATGCTGCCTGGCATCCAGTAGGTGCTCAGGAAATATTGTGGAATGAATGAATGCCACATATTGTCTACCATATTGTCCTCAAGGTAATTGCTGATTATGTTAACAGTCCCACCCACCATGGGTGAGAGTGCTTGATTCTTCACAACTTCCCTAGTAGGGAGTATCCTCAGATGTTTTGATCCTTGCTGTGTTGATGGACTTTTCAAAAGTTGGCATCTCAGTGATGTTTCATTTGCCGCTTTCTCATTCTAAAGGAGGCGGCCCCTTGTTTTCGTGCAGTAAAGATGCAGTAAAGATGAGGGGCACCCTCAAGTGCTCTCGAGACTCCCCAACACTCCTGAGAGGTTGAAACCCCAGGCCCCTCCCAATGCTGGGGACTCTAAGACTGTGAGCCCCAAGGTAGCATCTCTGCTGGAGTTAGGACTAAACCTGCCTCTTCATGAGTGCCTCCCTTCACCCATTCTTCCCTGCTCCCCATTCAGCTTTAACAATCTGGGCATCCAGTGTGTGAGGAAGAAGGAGATTGAGGCCGCCATTGAGCGCAAGATTCAGCTGGGCATCGACCCTTACAATGGTGAGGCCCTGAAACCAGCCTGATTGTCTTGTCCTCCTGAACCCCCTCGTGCCCTCTGCCACCCCCTTTTCGCCCTTCTCCCTTCTCCGGTATCCGCTATCTCCCCAGCCCCCTCCCTTCATTGTCTGCCATCTCCCCACCAGAGTCTCCCTCCCCCACCCTAAGCATCCCCGTATCTCTCCTATAGCCGGCTCCCTGAAGAACCATCAGGAGGTAGACATGAATGTCGTGAGGATCTGCTTCCAGGCCTCATACAGGGACCAGCAAGGACAGATGCGCCGCATGGACCCCGTGCTCTCCGAGCCTGTCTATGACAAGAGTGAGTCTAGGGTGTGGGGCGTGTCAGGGTTATTGTTGGCCACGAGTTCTGGAAAGGCCCACCTATGATGGCATGGACAAAAAGGCTGTATGGAGTGCAGGCTGTACACTGCCCAAGTCCAGTGGTCAGCTTTTATTAGGTGGTATATGGAAACGAGGCCTTCTTTTATTGTAGAGTGCACAACCTGTACCACTATACTAGGCAAGTCTAGGGAAGAGGCAACATGAGTAATAATACTTTTCTCTCTTTTTTTTTTTAGATTTTATTTATTTATTTATTTATTTGTCAGAGAGAGAGAGCGGGGGAGAACACAAGCAGGCATAGCAGCAGGCAGAGGCAGAGAGAGAAGCAGGCTCCCTGCTGAGCAAGGAGCCTGATACGGGACTCGATCCTAGGACCCTAGGATCATCACCTGAGCCAAAGGCAGCTGCTTAACCAACTGAGCCACCCAGGCGTCCCAATACTTTTCTCTTTCATACAGAACATAATGTATTCCCCAGAATCTCCCCTTTCCCCCAGTAGACTTCTGCTTATTCCTCATTGGCCAGAACTTTGTCTAATGGTGGCCCCTAGTTGCAAGGGAGTCTGGGAAAGCAAATATTTAGGGTTTCCATCCTCTACGGAGGGATATGGGCATGGAAGAGGGGATTGGGAATGGCTGTTAGGTTTTAGCGCCTACAGTGACTGCCACAAGTATTAAAATGGGGAGAGAAATTAATCCAGTCAGGGCTTTCATGGGTGCAAATGACAGAATTCCAACTCAAAAGAACTGAAGGAGAAAAAAAAACAACAACAGTGTGTTTGTTCCATTAACTTAAAAGGTCCGAAGTAGTAAAGTGCTTCAAGTCTGGCTGTATCTAGGTGCTCAATGATGTCATTAAGGATCTCTTTCCATCTTTCAGCTGTACTTCCTTCAAATTAGAGTCATTTTTGGCACGGCCCATCCATGGTGGTGAGAAAATGACTGTATACAGCTCTGGGCTTACATCCTACCAGCTTGGAACCTCTCCCCCATACCCAAAGAGAGCTTCCTTTACCCAGTATTTTTGGCTGGAGTCTCAGGGCTGCTTCTCACTGGCCTGGTTTCGGTCCTGTGCTCCTCTCTGACCAGTCAGCTATAGTCAGATGGAGGCAGTGCTCTAATTGGCCACGTTTGGGGCATGTGATCACTGCTGAGCTAGGGAGTGGGTTCCGCCCTACCCAGTCCCCAGGACTGAAATGGGACCAAGAGGCGGTTTCCTAGAAGGGAAATAGAGGGGCTGTTGACAGAAGACAGCCTGGGACTGCTAGACAGGCAAAAACCACGGATTTCAAGCCATTAATCCTCATCTAATAATGGTCTTGACCCCTGACCCCGCCAACTCTCCTCTGAGGGCTGATGGTCTCCCTTTGGGCCCTCAGCCTGGTGGACTCACGACTGTCCATCAACCCGTCTGTCTGAGCATCTTCTTTCTCTCCCCGGACCGGGTCCCAGGAGGATTGGATGCCCCCGGCCCCTCCACCCCCCAGCTGCTCCATTTCCCATCCCATCTCTGCATGGCGCAGGGTAGGCACCCAGGGGGTACCTGCTGAGGGTTTGATGACTGAATTCCCATCTTTTCTTATATACCACTAACTCTGGCGCTTGCAGAGTCCACAAACACGTCAGAGCTGCGGATTTGCCGAATCAATAAGGAGAGCGGGCCGTGCACGGGTGGCGAGGAGCTCTACCTGCTGTGCGACAAGGTGCAGAAAGGTGAGGGACCTGGGACAGTGCGTGGGCAGAGTAGCATTGGGTAGCTTGTCCTGTGTTGGGGAGCCAGGAAGCCCGGAGGTGGGAGCAGGAGGTGGAGCTGGTTAACGGCGGGGGGTGGGGTGGGGGGTGCAGTGGAAGGATCCAGAACTCTGGTTTTGGAGTCAGACTGCAAGCAACCCATCAGTTCATTCACTCATGGAGCTGCTCACTCACTGGTTTGTGTACAAAGATGCAGAGCTGTGGGTGCTGTCCATGCTTGGTGCCAGGCTGTGCTCCCTACCACCAGCTCCCGGGACCCTGACCTTAAAAATCTTGGAGCCCTGTAAATAAATTCTTAATGAGGGCTGGATGAGGACTACAGATGAAGAAAATGGAGACTGGAGAAGTCTCTTTCATTCATGTCTGTTCAAATGTCCCTTCTTCAAATAGGTTTTTAAAAAAACAGGTGTGGGCACCTCTGCAGCTCAGTCGGTTAGGCCTCTCTCTCTCTCTTTTTTTTAAAGATTTATTTATTTATTTATTTATTTGACAGACAGAAATCACAAGTAGGCAGAGAGGCAGGCAGAGAGAGGGGAAGCAGGCTCCCTGCCGAGCAGAGAGCCCGATGCGGGGCTCGATCCCAGGACCCCAGGATCATGACCTGAGCCGAAAGCAGAGGCTTTAATCCACTGAGCCACCCAGGCGCCCCTCTTTTTTTTTTTTTTTAAAGATTTTATCTATTTGACAGAGAGATCACAAATAGGCAGAGAGGCAGGCAGAGAGAGAGTGGGAAGCAGACTCCCGCTGAGCAGGGAGCCCGACTCGGGGCTCGATCCCAGGACCCTGAGATCATAACCTGAGCTGGAGGCAGAGACTTAACCCACTGAGCCACCCAGGTGTCCCAGGCCTCTGACTCTTGATCACAGCTCAGATCTTGATCTCAGTGTTGTGCGTTCAAGCCCAGCACTGGCAAAACCAAAAAGCCAACAGTAGGTGCACACAACATTGCCTGGCTGGTGAAGCTTTCCCTCTTTTCTGTATCCGTTCCATTTTTTATCCTGTGATTCTGTTATGAATAATGTCATCACCTAATGATCTAACCTAAGAGATCTAACATGTCTCTTCCTTTTCATGTGTGCCAAGCTCTGTTATAAGCACTTCTACACCTCACTTGTTAGCTCATATGATTGCCTAACAGTTCTATAAGGTAGATCCAATTATTACCTTTCTTTTAGAGAGGAGGAAACTAAGGCACAAAAAGGTTAAGTAACCTGCACCAGGTCACATAGCTAGGCAGGAAGAGACAGAATTTGAATGTAGGTGGCCTGTGCTCCTAATCATTCTTCTGGGAGGAAAAATAAAAGAGAAATAGAGTTGAAAAAGCTTCAGGAAGATGGAGAAAAGTAGTATTTGGAGAAAAATAATTCTGAGAAAGGGGATAGGGAAGAATGGCTGGGGGGGTTGTGGGCACAATTTTACCCATTGGAGCCAGAGAAGACCACTGTCAGGAGATGCCATGGAGGGAACAGCAAGTGCATAGGCCCTGGGGTGGTAGCGGGTCTCATCGTTGGAGGCCAATGGCAAGGCCAATGGGACAAGAGGGGAGCAGAGTGGGAGAACCTGTCTCAGCCTCAGGAATCCCTTCCCATCCTTTCTCATGCTCTGTGATTCTGTAGTTAACATCTGTCTCCACCCACTGGCTTGTATAGGGCAGGACTGTCTTGGGAGCCGTTGTGTCCCCCAAACTACTCAGTTCAGGGTCAAGCACCCGTGAAGTTCTCAGGGAAAATCATTTTTATAGAAAAAAAACGTTTTTACTTGTTCATTTTGGGGGGGGGGTGCCACAAGTTCCACTCTTTAATATAAAAAAACTTTTTTAAAGTGTAAAATTCAGTGGCATTTAGTACATTTGCAGTGTTGTAGCACAGCTAACTTCCTAGTTCCAGAACATTTTCATCATCCCAGAGAGACACCCCGAACACCATTCTGCTATATAAGCAGTCACGCCACAATTTTCCCTCCTCTAGCCCCTGGCAACCACTGATCTGTTTCTGCCTGTGGATTTGCCTCTTCTGGGCATTTCATGTAAATGAAATCCTACACTAGGTAGCCTTGTGTGGCTGGCTTCTTTCATGTGATAGTACAGATAAGTGCTTCATTCCTTTTTATGGCGGGATGATATTCCATCCATCGTATGGATATCAGATTTGTTTACCCATTTGTAAGTTGGTGGACATTTGGGTGGTTTCCATCTTTTGGCTGTCACGAAGTGTTGCTACGAGCATTCACACATTCGTGTGTAAGTTTTTGTTTGAACACCTGTCTTCAGTCCGCTTGAATATATGCCCAGGATGGGGAGAGAGATTCTTATAAAATTTTGAGTGAATGAGCAACTGGAGAGTGAGTGGTTCCTCTCACTGGGCCCTTGTGTTAGGCAATGCTGCGACACGGCAATGACAGAGACGGGCCCGGGCTCTGCCCTCACAGGGCTCCTAGTTTAGTGTGGAGGGCGGGGGCGGGGAAAGAAACATGAATTACAAATGTGAGTTCTGCTGAGAGGAAAGAAGACTGAGAACAAGACTGGACAGAAACACTAATACAATAGGAAGACTAGATAGGGGCTGGGCATCTTGGAAGGCTTCCCAGAGGAGGTGATATTTTAGCCAGGATCTGAGGAATGCCAAGAAGATTGTTAGGATCCTGGGAGCTGGGGCAAGGGCAGGGAAACTGTTCCACGTGTGTGTGAATAACTAGAGGCAGCTGTGAGTCCTGTTCCATCCTTTGTTCACTGGCCAGCCT
Organism: Taxidea taxus jeffersonii; assembly: GCA_003697995.1. Taxonomy (NCBI): domain Eukaryota; kingdom Metazoa; phylum Chordata; class Mammalia; order Carnivora; family Mustelidae; genus Taxidea; species Taxidea taxus. The sequence continues at coordinate 4,863 of RCUC01163726.1, read as the reverse complement.
CTGGCTGGTGACTTCACCACCCAGAGCCTCTGTTTCCTTATCCCTTTATATGAGTTGGTGTTAGGATGAAACAGGATCTCACTTACCCAAGAACTACACTGCAAATTAGCATATATTGAGGATTTCTGAGCACCAAGCCTGAAGCTAGGACTTTGCATAATCCTAATAAAAGCAATCATGCTTAACGTGGGCTGAGCACCTTTACTTAGAGTGATTCCGCTAATCCTCCTAGCAAGCCTGTGAGGTAGGTATGCTGATTTTGTTTCTGTTTCGGTGAGGAAACTAGGTACAGAGATATTAGGTAACTTCCCAAGCCCTTAGGAGCTGGTGGCGAGGAGCTCTAGCCCACCTGGATTCCCAACTTGGCTCCACCACATGTTGGCTTTGTGACCTTGGACAAGTGCCTTCATGTCTCTGTGCCTTTGCTTCCTCCCCTATATAATGGGTTTTTTATAGGTATTTTTTTAATAAGATTATTGTGTGACTTAGAGGCAGTCTGTGTATGTGTGATATATATAAAGCCTCCATAGATGAAATTAGTGTGATGAGAGGCAATGCAATAAGACAAGAAAAAATAGCAGGCAGAATAGCATACTGCATCCTGACTATTCTGCTACCAGCTGTGTGACCTTGGGTAAGTCTCTTTCCTCTTCCATGCCTCAGTTTCCACATGTTTAAAATGGGCGTGTCGGGGCGTCTGGGTGGCTCAGTGGGTTAAAGCCTCTGCCTTCGGCTCAGGTCATGATCCCAGGGTCCTGGGATCGAGCCCCGCATCGGGCTCTCTGCTCGGCAGGGAGCCAGCTTCCTCCTCTCTCTCTGCCTGCCTCTCTGCCTACTTGTGATCTCTGTCAAATAAATAAATAAGATCTTTAAATATAAAATAAAATAAAATGGGCGTGTTGAAGAGTTAATATAGCGGGGCTGAGTCTGTTATCCTTTGAAAGGCCTGCTTACAAGGTTGACTCTTGGCTGGCTTTTGAGAACTTGGATCTTGAGAGGACTCCCACTATTCCATGACTGATGAGAGGGACTCACGGTGCTTAAACTGCTTGTATGGGCAACGTGGTTTGTGCTGAACACCGGCTCTGCTTCTGGGAGCCTGAAATTTTGATATATGCCAGGCAGAGAGTGCCTATATAATCAGCCGCCAATAAAAACCCTGGGAACTGAGTCTCCAGTGAGCTTCCCTGATAGCTAGCATTTCCCACGTGTGGTCATAGTTTGTTACTGGGGGTGGGGGATTAGTGTGTTCTCTGTGACTCCACGGGGAGAGGACTCTTGGAAACTCGCGCAGGCATCCTTTCCTTTACTGAGGTTGCTAGTATCTTTTTGCCAAGGTAAATCACATCGTGAGTATGACTATATGCTGAGTCCTGTGAGTCCCCTTAGTGAGTCACTAAATCTGATGGTGGAGGACATCTGACATGGTGAGGATATTAACTCTAGCTGCCTCTTAGGTTAGTAAAAGGTTTGAATGAGATAATATATAAAACTATATAAAATACTTAGTGACTGGCACACAGTGAGTGCTCAACAAGAGATTAGCTGCTGCTATGATTAGTTTAATTTTTTTTTCAAGATCTATTTATTTTAGAGGGGCACTCAGGCGGCTCAGTCAGTTGAGCATATGACTCTTGGTTTCAGCCCAGGTCATGATCTCAGGGTCATGAGATGGAGCCCCCATTGGGCTTCGTGCCCAGTGGGCAGTCTGCTTGAGATTCTCTCCCTGTCCTTCTGCCCCTCCCCCTGCTTGCATGCACACATTCTCTCTCTCTCTCTCTCTCTCAAATAAAATAAATAAAAATCTTAAAAATGTATTTATTTTAGAGAGAGAGAATGCATGCGCACATGCGCCTGAGTTGGGGAGGGGCAGAGGGAAAGGGAGAAAATCTGGAGCAGACTGCCTGCTGGGCACGGAGCCCGATGGGGGGCTCCATCTCATGACCCTGAGATCATGACCTGAGCCAAATCTGAGAGTCAGCTGCTTAACCAACTGAGCCACCCAGGTGCCCCTATGATTAGTTTTAGTCTTAAGAATATCAATATCAGGGGCGCCTGGGTGGCTCAGTGGGTTAAAGCCTCTGCCTTCGGCTCAGGTCATGATCCCAGGGTCCTGGGATCGAGCCCCACATCGGGCTCTCTGCTCCGCGGGGAGCCTGCTTCCTCCTCTCTCTCTATTCCTGCCTCTCTGCCTACTTGTAATCTCTGTCAAATAAATAAATAAAATCTTTTAAAAAATGAATATCAATATTGGGACGCCTGGCTGTTTCAGGTGGTAGAACATGCAAGTCTGGATCTTGGAGTTGTGAGTTCAAGCCCCATGTTGGGCATGGAGCTCTCTTAAAATCAAATGTATTTAAACTTTACATATATATGTGTTTGTGTGTGTGTATATATATATGTGCATATATACATATATATTTTTTAAAGAGAATATCAATATTGATCTGGGGGGAGGCTGACTGAGTTGGGGGCCTGGTGGGCCAGTGTCCTGGCTCAGCTGATGTCCCCACTTTCCCGCCAGAGGATATATCGGTGGTGTTTAGCAGGGCCTCCTGGGAAGGCCGGGCTGACTTCTCCCAGGCCGATGTGCACCGCCAGATTGCCATTGTGTTCAAGACACCACCCTATGAGGACCTGGAAATCGTTGAGCCTGTGACCGTGAACGTCTTCCTGCAGCGGCTTACTGATGGGGTCTGCAGTGAGCCTCTGCCCTTCACGTACCTGCCTCGGGACCATGGTAACCACAGCAATCCAGGGTGACTCGCTGCCCAGAGACCAGGTCTTTGGCCTAGAGGGGGCAGGGGAAGAGGCAGAAGTAAAACAGCCTCGTGACTGCACAGATTGGGGTTTGGTTCCTGGCTCCCCCTCTTACTGGTTGTGTGACCTTGGTCTCTCCCTGAACCTGTCTCCTCTTGTACAAAGTGGAAGTAATAGTACCTATCTGATGGCATTTGGGGAGTATTTGAGTATTTCTTCCCTCAGCATGCCTGCTCATGCCTGACCCTGTACTGGGTGGTTCTAGGGACACTGCAGTGACCCAAGATGGCCCCCGCCCCACCCTCATAAGTCCACAGTCCTATAGTGGGGATGGAATTGCTCAGGGGACTCAGATTGCTCAGAGGGGGCATTTGACCCAGCCTTTGAGGTTAGGGAGGGCTTCCTGGAGGAGGGGATGGTTGAGCTGAGAATGTGGGGATGACTAAGCAGTTCTCCAGGGGAAGTAGTGGGAGTTCGGAAATAGGGTTTCAAGCAGCTGGCGTAGCAAGTGCAAAGGTCCTGAGGCAGGATCATGCTGCAGTGTCCCAGGAACAACACAGAAGTGGATTTGGGTTGCATTCTGATTAAGATGTGGGCATCTATTTACATTAGTTGGCCAAGAACTAGAACAGCTCAATGACTTCCTAAGTAGTCTCTATAATTAAGTCTTAATTATTATTGTTGATGGATAACATCGCCCCTGTTATCTCCTGAACAGACAGTTATGGCGTGGACAAGAAGCGGAAACGGGGGATACCTGACGTCCTCGGGGAGCTGAAGAGCTCGGGTGTGTCCCCTCTGCCCCTTTGCACACCCATCTCCTGGTTCCTGGGAGGGGATGGCTAAGCCCTAGGCTGGGGAGGAAGGGTCATGAGGGTTCAGGGGTCCTCATCTCTGCCTTCCCTCAGACCCCCATGGCATCGAGAGCAAACGGCGGAAGAAAAAGCCAGCCTTCCTGGATCACTTCCTGCCCAACCCCAGCTCAGGTGGGTCGCAGCGCAGGTGGGTCCCCTCTGAGGGCAAGCTCCTGCTCTCTGAAGTGGGATGAGTGTGGGCTGCAGTCCTGCTTTTGGCCTCTTCGGGAGCTCTCCATAAGCTCTCCCAAGGCCAGGAACTGACATCTTAGGCAGCAGCATGAAGTAGAAAGAAGAACAGCTCTGGACACCATCTGGAGGCTCTGATCCCTGCCGGGCCGTTCAGTGGCTGCGTGACCCCCACCAAGTTGCTCCACCTCTCCGAGCCTCAGCGGCTCCCCTGAAAAGTTTCACCATAGACCTCCCTCATTGGCCTTTTAGATTTTAATGCATTTATTTTTACAGACACCATATCACCGGCACATAAGTGCGTTGTATAGGTCTACTCATTGAATCGAAATCATATCACACACCCCCCAGCATTTTCCTGGTGAGGAAACTGAGGCCCAACAAGGTGAAGTTTCTCAGCTGAGGTCGCCGCATGTGCGGTGGAACAGGGAACCTGGGCCGCTGTACAGACGAGTGATGAAACACTGCGTAGAGCAGGTAGCAGGGAGTAGATGGTAGGTAAACGGGACGGGTTGTCAGAGCCAGCCAACCTTAATTCAGAGCCTGTCTCTAGCCCAACCACCCTCTGGTCTGTTCTCCTTGTGCCTTCATCTCAACTCACAGGCCAGCCTCTACTTCCTGTGAACTGCAGTCCTATCTGGCTGCCATCAGAAGCCTCCCCACCGACTGACCACTGGCTCTAAGAACACTGCCCCCTAAGAACCCAGCTACCCCAGGGCACCCAGCTCTCCCACTGACCTCTGACAGCCAACTGCTCAGAGTCCGCTGAGCCTGGACCACTCCAGCTAGCCCCACCCTGGAGGTTTCAGGGATCACCTGTTATTCCCCCTACTCACTGCCCCTGGTAACCACTACCCAGAGCCCCACCCATAGCAACCACCAATCCTAGCCCGCTTCGCCAGCCTTCCATCCCCGATTCCCAAAGCCTCTCCTCATTAGCCATCTGCCATTCATCTACCTCCTCCATCACCCCAACTTTCCAGTGCCTACAGGCCCCCTTCCCCAATCCTTGGGACAAAGCTGCTCTGGCATAATAGCATAATGGTTAGGAGCATGGCCT